>JAQIWT010000987.1:0-13258 GCA_034696485.1 Isohypsibius dastychi | reverse complement strand
ATTGTGTCGGAAGTGAGTTGAGAGGGTTGACTCTCACTTACGCAGATGGGTTTATTGATAAAAAATGCGCCAAAAAGGGTGGGGGGGGGGGTGAGTCTTATAAAAGGTATTCTTACGACACTGCCGTGGTGAGGGTTTTCAGACGACAGATCCAGTGTACATGTCGTCTGATCAGCAGCGACGAATGATAGGCAGCGATGTAACGGAATGCACAGTAATTGTAAATGCATATCATGTCACACCACGTAAGAATCTGTTCTTTTCCATCTTCCAATTGCTACGTCTTTGCCGAAAATGCCTAGTAACCCATTGTTTTGTTTACATCAACTCCAAATACCGTGAGATATATTGACGTGGTTATCATGATGGAGAACGCGCCGATCGATCATCACATGCGGAAGGATGATAACCGTGCTCATGTCACTGCTTTTATCGAGATTCTGAAGCAAAAACACAAGACCGAGAAACCCTGTTATGCATACGACAATAAGCATACCCTCGTGTTTGTGAACATTAACATACCGGGAATGCAGATGGAGCAGACCATCCAGGAGTTTTTGCCTCAGCGAGCCCGTGGCGTCGATGGAACTTTTATGACCAGAAACTACATGATTTTGATGACTCACACTGGAGGTATTCTCTAGATTCCGCAGTTGCTGGAATAATTGTTCATTTTCTCCAGAATCATTCTTCCAGACGATTTTATGCCAGCACAATGTCCAAGCGCTGCCGAAGTCAGAGAAAATTTGCCCGCATTCAAGTCCTGAATCTTCTTCCGCGGAGAGCGCTTAAGAATACAACTTTCACTAATCGGTCCAACGAAAATTCTACTGTCGTTCCATGGGTGATAAGGTGTATACCAACAACAACATGAATGGCTTCGGAAGTGATGTAGGTCAATGGCGTGCGCTTTGGTGAGTTCCGAGACAGAGGATTTAGGTTGTCTCGTAAAAACATTGCGAACTGTTTAACTTGCTTTGCCAAGATAATTGCCATTCTTAATAGTTTACTTTTGGTATACAAAAGTAATAAATACATTGCTACAGACGTCGATTCGAAGCAGGCGGGGATTAACTGCCACATTCAAATTTACTCGGGTTTGGTTGACTCTGAATGCAGACTTGACGCATTCAGTTTCGTTAAAGACGATATTTTCCATGGATTGGTACTCCGCGTTTTGGGTTACTTATAGTGAGACTGAATGAGCGGTGGCCGCAAAGAGCAAGAAATGAGTGGTACGGTCATCGGGCAAAGCGCCCATTGTTCCACATCCAAACGGAGATTGATGACACCTCCGCCTGATGAATTATTCAGTCTCGTTCTGCCAGAATACTCGCGTGCCAGCCCTGCTGAGCAGTTTGGGGGCTATCAAGGGGTTATGAAAGCGGATGAAGTAGCACAATTAAAATTCAACTTTCTGACGTGAATATCAGCGTTTGAAGCATCGAATGGTTATTGAATTATTTCTCAGCGGCGAAAAAGCTGTCGATCCATTCGTCCCTTTTATTTCTAGTAAATAAATCTAGGAACTTCGACGCAAATACCAGTCAACACTGAAATTTTTTCTGAAACTGCCTGCTTTGCGGACAGATCTTTTACACATTCAATGGGTGTGTTTAAAAAAATGAGAACAATTTCACAAATGAGAATATTATAGCGGTTTGTGGATAAGAATTTAGTTTGCGCCTGCTTCGTGAAAATCACCTTGAAACATGAATACATTGAAGCCTCTTTTTTCGTGCAGGAATATGATCGAGCTCGAACTGGCTGGCTGGAATATTACATGATTATTTGCCCCTGTAATCGTTAATTAATGAAATAAAGAAATTGCAGCGATTTCAGTTCTGAATCCAGCATTACGATATCGATGCTAACAGTACCAGTGAAGACAACTATTCTTGCCAAAGCTGGAATTTGTTTAAAATTCTGGCCGCCCAAATTTTTTCGATCTGACCGAAGAAAACTATATATCATTTGAAGGATCTCTTTAAGATCTATCGAATGATATGACAATAAAAGGCAAAAAATCAAAACCGAAAAAACAGAACCTCTGTGAAACATTCAACGGAACACTTATTGATGGACATGTAATCCGCATGAAAAATCCAGTGTTTTTCATCAAAATGGTCCAAAAGACCTGAACAATGATATTTTCACTCGTTTCTTTGGAAGGCGAAATCGTATAAACTTTCTGAGAAGAGAAGGAGGAAGATCAAGAAAAACTGTCTAAAACAGACTTGCCCCGCTCTCGAATTTTGCATTTCCGCCCAGTTCCCGCTCGCGTACCTCACATCCCGTTCCGCTACCGCTACCGTTACTTCAAAAATGGCCTCGCTCCCGCCCGCTTCTGTCCGCTCCAGGCAATTTTAATTCTGCCATTTCAATCAGTTTCAACAGCTCCACAATTTTTTCAAATGAGCTCATTTTAAATGATTGTTTTCATAACCGAGGATCTAAGATTCCGAGATATCGCACTCATGCCAAGTGCTGTTTGAGCGGTTGCGTGTTCCCAAACGGGGCGGAGCGGTCGAGATGCGGGTAGAATTTGCCGCTCCGTCCGTTTCACTTGAGTTCCGCCCGCTCCCGCCCCGCTATCTTTAATGGACCGCTCCCGTTTCGTAGCGGGAAATCCAGTAGCGGGCGGGAGGGCGGGGTAGCGGCGCTCGTTTGATTTTTCCGCTACAAATAGCGGGGCAAGTCTGGTCTAAAAGCTTCCGTGCCCGCTTCGCTCTTTTGTGACGGTTGACATATCCTTGGCTTTTCTTCAATCTGTGATTTGAAATCAAGTTACCAATGAAATTGTGCCCAGTTTTTTAATTTTCTGCTATCACATCTGGATCATTCGGTTTCCATTTGTCATGATTTTTCACCTGAAACAATAAAAAGAGAGATGGAATCACGAAAAAAACCACGAGACAGTTGAGAAAAGTATATCAAAATGGTTATCGGCTCACCGACTTGTAGTTTCACGTGGAAAATGAAGCTTACGTTGATTTTGTAACTTATACTTATCATGTTGCCGTGAAAACTCCTTGTGGGCTCCAGAGCTATCGTTGACGAGCTATCGTATTCGAATTCCCGCGGTAGCTTTAAGCATGATGAAAGACGAATTGCATTTAGTGAAGTGGTATATATTACAAAAAAAGGAATGAAACACATTGTGGGAATAGTCATTACATTTTTTCTTGTTTGGAAGTGAATCTTCTCCCATTTGTTTCGTTCGTAGATGAGGATTATTTCTGGCACATCCGGCGTATGGCATGTCTTTTCTCACAGACAATCCAGTAAACGTTATCAATATAGAATCTATACCTGCCCTGCCCCAAACACTCTCCAGATCCTTGATTAAATTACAAAAATTCCGACTATTCCCGGTTCAATTCGATTCGAAATAATTCTAAATGGGTTAGGGATCTTCGGGAAATCTGCTGATTTGATTTGGTCGGCTCCGAAAATTATGAATATACAAGAATATTTCCCCAGGGTTGAACTATATCTTCTGCAATGATCACGGAGAACTGTTGATAAAGTGTCATCAGGAGCATGAAATAATGTCGAAGCTTAGTCAATAATCGTAGGATGGATTTACTGATGAAAAGTGTTTGAATTTCACATTTTTAACATCAATGGATCGAATTCAGATTAGGTTCTTGAACATTTTTTTACTTAATCAGAACCAAATTTCTGCAGTCTGGCTGATTAAATATTGGGATTTAGTTCGAAAGATTAAAAGTTTCGGGGATACAGGATCATCAAGGCTGGAAGTCTTTGAGGATATTTTCCAAATTCTGTCCGTTCCGTGTTACCGTGACCTGAGGGCTTTGGTCTCAAGGGCACGTCAGATCGCATCTGTAGTAGAGCTGTTGTTTCAATATAACTGTGGTATTAGGTAATATGAGGCGAAAAACAGGCAGTTTTTGACCAATTCTCCTGTTGAATTTCTGAGCCATGAAATAATTAGGAATAAGAAAGTAGCATATACAAATCGAACAAGGCTAGCCGGCCAGTCGAGTCATTCAATTACTCCTCAGCCGCTCCCACCCAGCGCCAACGACAGATGCGGAACGACCCATATTGAACGCACATGCTTGGCCATTGGCGGGTTGCTTGTTTTTGTAAGTTGTGGGGTCGGCCATAATACGAAGAAACTTTTGTCTTGGAAGTCATAGCGGATTGCAGAGTTGAAGCAAGGTCAACATCAATTTTTGCAATTGAATGAGGTGGGTTGGTGACTATAAATTTTGCATACCGGCGGTCATGCACACTGCTTAGATCATTGTCGCAGCTTTTGCATATTCTGTCATCAAATACAACTGTTTCCACTCTTTATGTAAGGATTCGTTGACTACCCAACTTCCTTGCCACTGGTCGTCTCACCACGCCCAAGTACCCAAATCTCTCTCAATATTTTATGAGGCACGTCGAGTGTGCTGGTGAAGCTCGACGCTGGAAGTTTCGACATTCAGACGCTCGTAATCACTCATTTTCCTGAAATTGCACATCATAACTGAACCTATTCAACCAGAACTTCATCTGCCAAATTTTGAGTCTTCTTTAAAAATGGATTGACAGTATCAACGCTATCATTCAACGAGAAAAAACTCAAAAAGTGGTGATCTGAATGTCAGCATAACATTTTTGTCTGGAAAAAGGGTGCTTCGATATTGATGGAAGACTCGGGTGGACAGAGTGGTGTCAGGTTGACTATGATGACAAACTGCGTAAGCCAGAAATCTGCTGCGACAAGGTTATAACAGCTGTCCGGAGCATGAAAGTCCAAATTTTGGATGAATCTGTTCGGTCAAGACCAAAATATGCTGCCCACACGATCGCGGTTTCGCGACGCGAAATTGATTTCTGCGGGGTGAAAACAAGATAAAAATTATGAATGATCCATTATCCAGCGAGCACAGCCTTTTTTCAAGATCCTGACCGTTTCGAAGCAGGTTTCAAGAAATCTAGCCATTGTTTTCGTTGTTGAGATTTTTTCGCGTTCAATTTTCCGTATCCTTACAGCGGCACCACTTGGAAATCATTAATGGGAAACCACTGGAACCCATTTGAATATGGTGCCAACCGCGCCGCCGTTTTTGTGCACGGTCAGTTACTACCAACAGAATGTTGGGTTGGGGACACTTTCTATGCGTATGGTCCCACCGTGACTATCGACGGCTTCACCAACCCTTTCAGTCTAACCGTTTGTGTGGGATATCTGTCGAATACGGAGCGTAACATCATCGTGGAGTAACCTCGTCTCCATATCGGCAAAAAGGTACGGTTGTACTTCCATTGATGAAGATGAGTACTCCGAATGCGCTGGGCATGAGGCGGTGTTTGTGCATGCATTCAGGTTCAATTTTGAGATGTTCTCACTGATTTAACTCACGATCAAAGCGCTGCCATTCCGATCACGTAAATTGGTTTTCGTGAGCATTGAAATCCTTCCTGAAGTGATGTTCTTGCCCGGAGGGTTTTTCATGTAATTGCTAGATCAATGCAAGGTGGATGATAAAAAACTAAAAATCAAATCAAACGTCTCTATCAAGAAATAATTGCTGGAGGACGTAGAATGAAACCAGCCATCAACTCAACATTGTAGGGGGAGAAAGTCGCGAAATTCTTGTTTTAAGAATAACGTGGTCACTGTTTCTCAATATGACGTATTTGCATGAGATAAATGTGTATGATTGCGCAATTGGACTAAGATAACTTCTTTTGAATCAACTATTAAAAAAACTTCGAAAGGCTCGAAATTTCAGTTCCAGTGCTCAATCTGCCAAAAAATAAGATTCCCAGCCTTGGAGAAACCAGATTATGACTCGTGATTAAACATGGGAAGTAAGTCATCATGTTGTGATTGGGGCGAAACGAAGGAGTAAAAAATGGTGTTGTCTCTCGTCACAACTCATAATCCGATAAAACAAAAAACAACAAAGGGATGCATAACCGATGAGTCACTGGCTGGCCTGGTCCATAATTTTCGATTTGCGGTCGTTCCGGACTTCGTAGTCCGCCAGTTTTCCAGTCATCCCACCTTTTTCGTCTGTCATTTTTTCCCGTTACAATCACATAGATTTGTTTTTTCGTTGAGATCAAGAAGAAGCCCTTATCACACATTCGCAGTTTCTATTTCTTGCCATTGGAATTTCCCGGCAGATTCCAGGAATGACAATTGGCCGATGAAGTAAGTGGGATAGACGGTTATTCGGGACCGGAATTTCTAGCACGGAACGATATTGGGGGCGTCGTGAACCGAAACAATTTATTTTTTTTGTCAGCCGCAGCTCGTAATCGATAATTTTGTGGATCTATTTTGATTCAAGTTTCTTGTGTTTATTTTTCTGCACCTTCGCAGCGGCACCACTTGGAAGACATGAATCAGAAACTACCGGAAACTAGTTGAATATCATCCTTACGGAGCCGCCGTTTTGGTGCTCCGTCAGTCACTACGAACAAAATGTTCGAGTCAGTGACACTTTCTGTGCGTATGGGTCCACCGTGACTATCGACAGCTTTACCAACCCTTCAAGTTTTGATCGTTTTTGTCTGTGATTTCTGTCAGATACAGAACGTGACATCATCGTTGGGCAAGCTCGTCTCCGTATCGAGAAAGAACTCCGATTGTATTCCATTGATGGAGATGTGTATTCTGAATGCGCTGGGCATGCGGCGGCGTTTGTGCATAATGCCAACTGTAACCAGCAGTATGGATTGCACCGTGGAACAATCTGTCAGATCCCGCCACGTGATTGAAGTTCGTTAAGTTCTTCCTTTTCTCATCAACCATTGTTTTTTCATTCAAGAGCCAATATGAAGATCTTTGGTGGGTGATCTTTGTCGGAGTCAGTCTCAAAAGTATTTGTGGCGGTCTACAAGCTGACGAAGACCTGTAAGTCTCTTTGCTGGCCTTCCGATCACCTCACCGATGTTTTTTTGTGATTTCTAAGGCAAATTTCAGATCAGCTAGGTTGGGGGATGGGCTCAGAATAGCTCCGACAGAGGGTGACCAGCACTCCATGCTGGAGTAATTCCTGCCCAAGTGAACCACTTCAGTGGCTAGATCAAGTTTTTTACCAGGTCAATCCGCCAACAGAATGGTGTTCGAGCAGGTGACAGCGTGATGTCAGCTCAATGTGTTTTTGTGTATCAGGAAGTTCATTTTCTCGAAATGCTTTCGACGGGTGATTTCTGTTTTGTCAGTGTCGATATTCTCTGATGAGAGTTCTCCTGGGAGTTCTGCTCGATTGTCCTGTCCACAAGGCATGGTGCGTGTCCGGTACAAATCCAGTAGTTTTTCACTCTGTGTCGCCACGTTAAATGTCATGAATCATGACACTGAAGATGCTCAGCTAATGAATAGAAATCGGGGATGAACGGAAAACATTGATCTCATTCACACTTCGACGATTATGGTGTTTGGTAAAATGTCAGCTCCATCAAGTGAGAATCGTTCCCTTCAAACGCTTCTTTGAGAAGATAAATTCAAGACCTCATCCAACAGAGTATGCCTGCCTTTTTCTTCATTTTCAATGTGTTGTTTACCTGACCTGTTCTTATGCTTATGAAGTGTTATTAATTATGGATCATTCGTTTTCAGGTCCCAAATTAAAATCACGGTACAGGGGGTGTTCAATCTTGATCAGGATGTTGCGCAGTTCAAGAAACATCTGCGATGTTTTCTTGTCCAGATTAAGGTGAATATTTTGTCATGCTCTTATTTTTTCACCATTTACCATGTTTATTTTATTTGCGGTTTACTGGAAACGATGAAGCTGACTTGTTTCTTGAGGTGCGTGAGCAGACGTGGAAGAAGGCGCAGAAGGATAAGAGAAAAATTCAAATGGCTGTTCCCGGCATATTAGATCCTCATGAAATTGATGATATGGAAGACTGAATGGTTTTTTCCGCTTGAACTCGGACAAAATTGAACTGACTGACCAAAGCTGTGTTATGAGCTCCTGGGGAAATTGAAACTAGCGAAGTTCACCTCTGTTACTGTTTTCTCTCTCACATTTAAGGAAATCTCCCCTGGGCTCATCGTCGCGATATGTGCTATGAGCACGATTAACTAGGCCCCTTTCGCAGAATTCTTGATTTCGTTGGGTCTGGTTCCACTTCCACAATGTCGCAATCCACCTGACCAGAATTTAAATCACAGATCACTTCCGGTTGAACCACAGATCTGCTGTAAATGTCCTGCATGTCTCGGTGTCTTCCGGTGAATTCCGGCATTCATTTTGCACAGATCAAATCTTATTCATTCAGGAGGAGAAAAAGAAGTCATATCACGAATAAAATAAGAATAACATAAGGCAGCTACTAAAAATGTGGAATGCGACAGCATAGGATCTCAGCACAAAAGAAGAAACGTCACCTTCAACACTTCACTAATTCAAGATACGTGACTGAAAAAAACTCGAGATAGATCGGTCAGAAGAATAAAACTCTGTTACAAGAATATGAACACTAGGCTTGCTTATTTGTGTCCGTACTCGGTCTCGGACTGACTCGCCGGGCATGAGCGTAAAAGCAGCCCGTTCTTGACGCTGTTTTGCTTAAATAGCGGTCGTGTGTTACTTGCTCTGTTCACTGGATGGCCCCAGTGTGCCATTTCGCGTGAACCCTTGTACTCTTTCAAGTCCACTTCGAAAAGCAATATTATTTCGCTCTTCCTCTTTTGACTTTTAACTTCTAGATTCGCTATCTGAATTGAATATAACATTTCTTCGAGGCTGAATTGATTCATCATGGGAGATCCAAAAACTGGAGATGAAGTTGCGAATAGCCAGGTGGAAGAAATGATAAAGCGTCAAATTTGTCAGGAATGAGAAGATTTGTTGTTTCTTTGCCAGTTTAATATTCGCTTGTTTGATGCTGGATTCTGGAATGTTTTCTAAAAGTGGAAGAGGAGTCCACTACCGTCAAATTGAATTAGATGTAAAAAAAAGTCGACAGTCTTCAAGGATATTTTTCTGATCTTTTCAGATATTTTTCCCCGTCTGGCAAAAATGAGAGAACTCAAATCCTCCAGATCGATCAAGTCAGCCATTGTTATGTTGAGAATTTCTTCCCCATTCATCACTAAAGATGGTTTGAACCTAAAACAAACGGACAGAAAGAGTTTGTGGCGGCAATTGGTTTTTCACGGCCTGACATATTTTTGAGTCAGTCCGTTATCAGTCCGTTATCATCAGCCGGAAAATATAAGCATCTCTACTCGGGGAGCTCTCCGGCGACTTTTGGTTGAGAATGTCCGGATGCGAAATGTGCAACGAGTCGAAGAATTCAGATGCGTCCAAAGTCATGGAAAAACTTGAACACCTTGTGTTGAGCAATTGGGTCGATAAGTGGAACGATGCATGAAGAGGATGCAATGAGATTCCAACAAGGTACAATCATTTCCGCAGAGGCTATCGGTTGCGACATGGCTTGTCTTCCGGTTTGTCTTCCGGCTTCTCCTCCGGTTTTTTGCGGCACCTTCCGATTGCGATTGGAAGAAGGCTTGTCCTCCAGTTCTTCAAAGCGCGCCGTTATCACTGCTGCCAACTCCTCCACGTCCTTCTTACTCGCTTCTGTCGCAACTTCCGCCACCACCTCGTCCATCCGAGCGTTCTGACTCGCGTAATTCTCAGCAACGATGCGCTCCAGATCATTAACACGATTGTTAGTGTACTCCATACAGTCAGCCACAGCGACGCCCATTTTGCCGGCTGCATACCTTCGGAACTACAAGGAATGCAGAAACTTTGAGCATTTTGTTAAAATGAACTCTTGACCAGTGGTTGCCAATCTATCTCTGATCGCCGTCGATCTATCCGATCCAAGTGCAATCGATCGATTTTCTTAGATCGAAACGTAGATCAAAATGGGCAGAGAGCTAAGATCATAAATCAGATCGAAATTTTGGAAATTTTCGTTTTTTCAACGGCAAATGAGTCGAAAACTGGAGACCTTTTGAAGGCACAATTTGGATTTTTTGGTCAATTTTTTGTAAGCTCGTGAAACGTAACCTATCCAGTGTATTCGAACTCACAATTTACTTAGATGTCCGACCTAGCGCAGAATCGTGATCGTACTCCGTTCTGCCGATAAAGTGTTACACTTTTTTCTTGTCCCAATTGGGTCACCAAGTGCGCAGCGGAGGGTGCACTCGGGGCTTACGCATAGTGTGTGTGGTGAGCCGATCGAGACAACAAAAGAGTGTACCACTTAATCGGCAGAACGGAGTATTTCAATTCGCGGAAATTCCTAAGAAATTTTGAAAAAATTCTAAATTTCAGGACAGATCAAATTACCAGAAAGATCGAATCGTTTTTTCGAAAATAGATATAAATCGCAGAAATAGATCGCTTTTAAAAAATCGAATAGATCTTAACTTAGATCAGCTCAGTTTGAGATAGATGGCAACCTCTGCTCTTGACCGCAAAGATCTTAACCAAGTTATGAAGCTCGCGAGGTGACCGTCCGATACCTTCAGTAAATGAATCATTATGCGTTCGAAACTGTGCTGCGATGACACCTCAGATTCATGTCCACATTGTTCACAACAATAGCACACGGATATCTTCGTCTTTCTGGAAATGGCAGTGCGACGTTCTTTCTTGAGCACTTCTATCCAGCTCGCCCACCAAAAAGTTTTTCCCAATGCAACATGAACATGCAAAGGCACCAGCGTGAAAGCTGTCAGATGAATGCGGAACATCTATGGGGAAAAAATTCAAAAAGTTGTTCACATGTAAAGCAGGAAAAATAAGCTGACAAGCAAACAACGCGAAATTCAAATTCAAAGCTCGCTGTGTATAATCTGAAGAGGGCAAAAAACGAATTTGTGATTTTTGTTCAAAACGTCAATGATCCATATTTAATATAGATAAGCTTCCTAGCCTTAATTTGTTTAGGGAAGGAAATTTCCTCGCTTGTTTTTAAACGGCTTCCTGGTCGACTCCCCAAGAATTTTAGGAACCTAGGGATTTGAGGGAAAACCCTTATTTTCCTCGCCATTCGCACAAATCAAACAGAAGAAGTTTTAATCAGAATTCGCCATTTGGCACTGTGTGAAAAACTCTGATCACCTCTTCATGAAAATGAAACTTTCTCCATACCGATTTCTATTGCCACCACAAACAACGAGAACAAATTATTCAGAAACATTTTTAGCCATCAGACCAACCAGTTCAGAATTTTTAAGCCAAGACTGAAGACAAATTGTGGCCAGCATCGCTTTTGGACTCAACCGGTTACGCAAGGGATTATAACTTTCTTTGCTTTAGAAAACTGTCTCTCCGAATCTGCCGACGAAGCACAAATAGCTAAATAATCACGCGTCATTTTTGCACAGACCGGAAACCGCCCTTCGATATTCTTCCACACTTTCAGCACGTCATCGAACTTCTCTTGTCCGACAGCAAAATAGTCGTCGACCTCGGCTTTTACTGAATCACCCGAAACCGGTGCAACAACCGAACTTGCCAATAGTTCTCGCGCAGTCATGAGATCCGATAACTTATTCGACACCACAGCTGGATTTCCGGTAGAAGTTCTGGGACCATAAAGACGAGCAATCCGTTAAAACGTGGCCTTCAAGGTAGCTCGCTTACTTTCCGGTATGCTGTCAAGCTTCACACAAGGATCCAAAACTGCCGCAATAAGCACTCCCTCTTCCTTAAACCACGAATCTTCCACACACTCCTTCAATTCCTCTAGCATTATGGTTCCCATTTCACGAATCCATTCTTTCTAGAAAAGAAAGCTAACATTACGAACGAACTCACAAAGCAAGTTAATTCTGTACAGAAACTAAAAACAGAGGTCAACTCAATAACCATTGAACAACACCAAAATTTGTAAGGTAGTAGTACCTACTTCATGAGCAGCAGCATAGGACTCGAAATGATTAATCAAGAAAACAATGTTCGCATATCCGATATGGAACATCGCATCACCGCTTTCAGGCTCTTTCGATACCAACTCGGGTTTGCGCAGCAGCAGCATCACTTCGTTGAGATCATCCCAGTCTTCTTCGGTCAATTCCTTGAGGCGTCCCAGAGTTTTCTTTTTGCTGCTCAAGTAACTGCTGAGGAGATCTTTCTGCTCAAGTGCATCACGAATCATATGATAAGTGCTGTTCAATCTTGCAATAACATCACGTGATAATTTCAAGTCTGCATTTCCGGTGTGCTGAAGATACTTCAACTTCGCGAGAGAATAATGAAGAGCAATAACAATTGCACGTAATTTCTGAATACATTCCACTTTCTTCTCCAATCCAAGCTGAACTGCCGTGTTAACACAATGAGACAAGCATCGAACTCACAATTCCTTGACTGGAAACAAACAAAACTCAGCGATTGGAATCTCAAATTTAATGGAAGTTATTTCGACAAAAATGTTTTGAACAGAATAAACCAACTTACCGGGAATCACTTTCTTAAAATTCCGTTCAGCGGTTAAAGAAGAATTCATTGCTGGAATCGCAGCAGACATATTAGCTGGTCCATCAGCGGTGATACCACAAATCTTGTGGGCAATTCCGAAACAGCTCAGAACCTTCATCATCACATCCGACAAATATGCAGCAGTCTGACTTCCATCAACTTGCACAAAGTCCAACACAGCGTTTTCTCGTTCGAAAACTGAGGACATCCAGTGAACAGTGATAACAATATAATGGTCCTGGGAACAAGAGCTTCAACCGTCAAAAGTGAGCGATAGTTTTCCCGGAGCAAGAGATAATATCTGCAATGATCGAAACTCAATAAGTGAACAGAAACGAAAAAAAATTTACAACAAAAACTATTCGAAACTCAAACACAGCAAAAATCTGCAGTAAAACGAAAACTCACCTCGTTCAACTTTTCTTTGATAACATCAAAGTCATTCACGATATCACTTTTCAAAAGATGACGTCCGGGAAGAACAAAATTCGGATTGAGTGCACGGCAAAAACTCGCGAGGTTATCATGTTCGACGATCTGGAACGGAAGTGCGCAGGCGACAATCAATTTCCGAAGCTCGACATACGCTTGGCCTTTTTGTCGTATTCTCGGCTTGAATGGATCAGGAACTTCAGCTTTGCTGGATGATGTGGTGGCTATCTTCTTTCCAGACAATGTTCCACATGAAAACAAGTGATAAGTGTTGTAATGCTTTTTCAGATTATCCGACGACGTCTGCTTGCTGTATGTTACGACCAGGACGAGATGGATCGAGAATCGAGAATCGAGAATCGAGAATGGTGTTTATTCAAGAAAGCAAGAGT
>JAQIWT010000986.1:0-13258 GCA_034696485.1 Isohypsibius dastychi | reverse complement strand
ATTGGAACCAAAAAATGGAGTTCCAACTTTCAACTGGTAATGGAAGTTGAGAACATATGGTGGGATCAAGCTGAAACTAAAACCAACGTGTTCTCCATGAAAAACTGAGTCGTTTTGAACAATAAAATTCCAGAATAGTCGCTCAAGAATGCCGTGGCACGGAATGGAATATCCAAACCATGGGTTGGAAATTTATGAACCACGAAACGCACCATGGTTTGGACCGCTCTGAACCAAACCAAGGGTACCCTATTCACATCACCTTGACGTGATATCGAGATCATATTGAACGATAACCATAACTTGTAGGACTTCAATATATTATTCATGAGTGCTAGATAATCAATCTGGCCAACGGTATCTGAGCTTGACAGCAGTAGAATCTGTCATCCTCAATTCCGGCTAGACCCACGAGAAGCATCTTTCTATGAGATTTAAAACATGGACTGATTTTGATCAGTTAGTTCCATTTCGTCTAAATGACAACCGTATTCTTACATCTTGTCTAAAGGTACACCAACTTTCATCGCCTCATACGGTGGCGATGAACTTCACGATCCACGAATATTATCGCTAAGCCGCAATCTGATGATCGAATTAAAAAGTTCGTGACTTTTCAAACAGCAAAACAGCAACAAATAAAGTTGCTCAGAACAATGTGATTTCGGACTTTTTGTCTCAATTGTTTACATGAGAATTTCTAAACTTATGTCAAGAAGATGCCGAGTAAAACTCAACATCATTTTGTAAGTCATTTCCTGCAAAACAGGGTTTTCATCGCCAAGCATAAAGGACACAGAGAACATTTTGCGCAGCACTGAGTCTACTGGTGACACCGCGTGCTGCAATGCTAATTGCATTCACCTTTACAGCCACAGATAGACACTAGAGTAGAAAACTTCGCTTGACTCGCCAATCTACAAACCCTGCGAACAGGTCCAAACAAGAGAAAGGCGCTCATAGTTCGAGATCGAGCAGTTGTTTCACGGTAGGGTTGGTTGAACTTGCCAAATTGTCTGTCTTATTCAGTTGAAATTCAAATTGAAATGGAAATGTAAATTTAAATTCAAATGGGAGAATTTCTCGCATTTAAATGTCGCACAAATCTCAAGGATCCAAAGCCGAGATAGAGCTGGAACTTGAGACTAAGCAATCGTCTCCCAGCAGGGGATCGTTTTGATAACGGCAGAAACATACCTTTTATTGTAATTGAGCCAAGATGACATGCATGGAATCGTTTTCTTGAACTCTCCGATTTCATGACCCCGCGGGGTTCATGGAACCCGTTTTTGTGAATCAATCGAGGTTCACAAACCCCATTTTCTTGAACCCTGATTGTGAAACCTTGTTTTCCGAAAGATATTTCAGAATTTTTCAGAAAGATGTTTCAGAAAGATTTTTCAGAATTTCAGCTTGAGCAAAGAGGCTTATCAAGATTGTCATCAGTGTGATCCTTACTTCTGTTGTTTGTTCTTTTCATTGCTAAGGTCAACACTTTTGAACATGCTATGCGCAAAAAAAAATTCAAATATGAGTGTTAATCATATTTTTCTCACCCTCGTGTCCACTCCAGAAGAACGTTTAACATAAAGAACTTCTGTATCCCAAATACAAACATATATCAAAGCGCGGGACTAACAACATGCAGTTAACAGTTCACGGTGCAATCTAACCACTGAAATGCCATTCATGGACTCACAATTTTAATTCCGAATGATCTATATGACAATATATGGTCTACATTTTATGGTCTAATGCCAAGGTCAGATCTGGCTGAATAAACCCTCGGGGGGCTGATCGGGTTCTTACTGAATCAGCTCTTTCTCTTACTGGGAACCTAATGTACACTAATTTCTTACGTCTTACCCGGTCTGACAGAGCAGGTGTCCAGCTCTTTAAGAATGATTCATATTTGGACCAGTCGCTGACTTTGTTACGAATCAGATTTTCGGAGCTGAGAGTCATCCGAACCCATGTCCCTGTGTCAAGACCTCTTCCACACGGAACGCGTCCAAGCAGCTTGCTCGAACTCGTGCTGTGCCTGAAGAAGCCCGACACATAACATCGGGGTCTGACACCATATTCGGGAGTTCCCCGACTTGAGTTATATACAGAGCTTCTCGCTGCCAAAAGCGATCTCAAAAAACTGGGGCCTCCTACTCTAGTCTAACGATTTATTTGCCAAGAAAAAGTAAATTCAGTGAAAATGGACCGGTGCCGTAGGAGAGAGGCAGAGAAACAGCCAGCCACACACAGGCTCGGTCTTCTCTCACTGGTTTCACTTTTCGCTTGGCCAATTAATCGTAAGACTAGTGTGATCGCTGCGTTTTTTTGTCAAGTTCCAAGTTCAATCAGAAACTTGGTTTCTGATTCAACCTAATTGGAAGTTTTCAGTCTGTGGTTGGACTGAATCATTCGATCGCATATTTACGGATATATTCAATTTGATAGGCCAGCTATGAGACATTTATTGTGAAATTGTATTTTAATTACTCATCAACAATGGGCATAGAATCGTGGATCTTCGAAGTACCAGATTTCGGCGAGCGAAGTTAAAGCAACGGTGTGAGATGAACAATAACTTGACTTAAAACATTCTACCAAAGACCGAGCATTTTCGACCCAATAGCAGCAGCGATCCAGGGAAAGTGACCATCTACTGGAACTTGAATCTTCTGACCAACAATCAACGTCGCCGAGGGTGACAAGCCATTCTTTTCGGCCAGGACGTTAGCTTCTACTCCACGACTCTGCGCGACACTTGCCAGAGTGTCACCTTCCTTCACGACGTTCAATTCGGTATTGGAACCCTGAGAAATACATCACTGTTTATAGTTTTAACGCTGAATATAAGAGCTTCATACCTCGCTTGATTGCTGGTCAGCAGCTGATGGCGCCGCGAGGATCTAAGTCAATTACATTAAATAACTGCTAACTGGGGAATCAAGTGAAAGGTCTTCACTCGATGTGAATCATCTGCTCACAAACCTGGGTAGCGGAGAAGAGCACGAAAAGGACGATGATTGACGAATGCATTGTAATGGCTTTAAGAAGTTGAGAATCGGTGGCGGTGATGCTAAAGTGGCAGATATGAAATAATAAAACGAACTGAACGTCGCTTTACTGATTTCGCGCCATTTAAGTACCGTTTCAGCTGATCTTGATAATTGAAATGACGATTGAATGGGCCATCGCTTGATTGAGGTTGGACTGCACTCACTCTCAGTCTCTGGCTAGGGGGAAGTGACCAGATGTTGCGTCTTAAAAGCGAGGGAAATCGGGTGCGCCACTGACGTTTCTTAAGACGTGAGAAGGTCAGCGTTGGACAAAGGTCTGATATTGGACTTTGTGACATGAACTTCTGGTGCGCAAATCGCTCTCAGAACTGCTTGGTGCTTATTTTTGAAACATCAGTTCGTGATCGATTTTTTACATTCACGCTATACTCAGAGCACAACAGAATTGTTGTTAAACAAAGTCGCTGCACAACCTCTTCAAAAAACAGTTAAGAACGTTTATTTGATGAATAACGAGGTGCTTTTCCGAAGAGGTTCAAGTTTGTAAATGAAGGCAGAACATTTTATCATTGGTTTTCGATATAATGCTTTACACTGTCTGCCTGCCTATTCAGGTAAAGTATTTCCTTGTTTATCATTTAAATGTGTTCCGGAGACCAGAGTCCACTTTCTATCGAAAAGCTCTCCATACAAAGTTTTCATCTTTACTCGAGTCATTTTTGAATGTGTCAAACTGAATGACGGCCTAATTTAGTTGGGCGAAGTTGTGTGAGTAATGGCTTTTAATATCAACAGATCATCGGTGCAAAGTGTCTTAGTGGGTATGGCTCTTGTTAAAACGTCACTCAAATTCTGCTTGATTTTTCCCCTATAACAGCTCAGTAGTATCTATTATTTGGGTCAAGAAAATGTGATTTCGATGCCCGTAATTGACTGACCTCAAAAACTATGACGGACCTGAAAGTATTCGCATTATTCACTACACTGATTCTCCAACATATGCTGTTTTCAGCAGCAAATGGCATTCCAGCTGGTACGTAAACTTTCATGTGCTGCGGATATGGTTACCGAATAAAAACTGTTACAGACTGGGAGGAGTATATACCTGAAGGATCGCCCAGAGTATCACATTCTTGCAATCGTAATCTAACTGAATGTGACATCATCGAAGATCCGGTAAGGAGTTTCACTTGAAATTCATCAACTGTGTTCAAAGTTGTATCGTTCTAATTGACAGATTCAATTCCGCAGCGTCATGACTGATTCCAGGTGGGAAATGGGAATACTTCCATACGAATTCGACAGTGCGTTTGGTGAGTTTAATTTGTCTTCAAAGCAGAACTGGGCGATTTGGCAAGAAGCGACCTTGTGTTGAATTATATTGCAGAAGAGACCGACACCCAGGCAATATCAAAAATGATGCGCAAATTAGAGAATATTTCGTGTGTCAGGTTTGTTTCTCGTACAACGGAAACGGATTATATTTTTATCCGACACGGCGACGAGTAGGTCATTCGCCGATTTCATTTAACAAAATGACAAGCTTTTTCTCTCTATTTGAAGTTGCTCTTCAAAAGTTGGCCGATATGGTGGGATGCAGACGTTGAATCTGAACAAACGTCTGTGCATGATCAACGGCATCATCATTCATGAACTGCTTCATGCTCTGGGATTCCTACATGAGCATGTCAGACCTGATCGCGACAAGTTCGTCAAAGTGAACTACGATAACATTGACAGAGGTCGGTCCTCGTAAAATTGTATGAACACCAATCGAAATTGTATTTCTTGTCGCAGAAGATCAACGGCAATATCAACTAAGATCAGTCAGTGACATTCTTGGAACACAGTATGATTATGGATCAATTATGCATTATGGGCTGTGGGACCATGCAATCAACAAGACCATACCCACTCTCCTGCCAGTTCGAAAAGGCATCAGAATTCCTATCGGACAGCGGGAAAGACTGTCGCGATCGGACATCGTCAGGCTTCGACTTCTTTATGACTGCCCCGTCAGCGGTCAACGAAAAGATGATTTGACAACGGAGCAGCCAGCTGAAGATTCTCCAACTCATCTAGATATTCCGAAAAGTAATTAGAGATGTGACGTTACTGAATTGATATAATTCATCATTGTTTTTTCTCCAGATCAGCCAGAAATCCCTGTCCAACGAGGTGAGTTGCGTACTTGACAATATCCGAAATCAGATAGGTACTCGTTTGGAGCTGCATTTAGAGAAATGGTTTTATCGTGAACATCCTGTAAGTGTTTAAGCTAGGGGTGAGCCAGATTAGATTGGGGAACAGAAACAGTGTTTGAAACAGTGTTTCACTTGTCCTCCTGGTTTCAGCAATTCGATGGCTTGGCGATCGGGCAAACGGCTGTATTTTCAACACTACAGCCTTTCAGACTCAAAAGATTTCTGACAAGCGATGCGCTGCTGCCTGTGCTGGAACATTTGGATGCACTCATTTTGTGCATAGACCTGGAACCGGTGATGGAACGTGCTACTTCATGGGAGGGACAGTGTCCAGACACAATGCGGTTGCCATCGAAGATTTTCTGGTTGTTTGTGGAGTTACTGAAGAATCAGATGAACCTGAGGTGAGGAAGTGATTATGGAAGCATTTTTAAACTGAGTACTTGTGGGGGTCGACTCTTCAAGCTTGAGGTTAGAAAAACTCTCCAACCAGAGACTTACAAGCAAACATATCTGGTGGTTGCAGGGCGCTCATGAGAGCGCGATCGTGTGGAAGGGAAATCTGGCGCATGGCTGTCGTTTCGCGAGCAGGATCTTTGAAACAGCCGTTATGAAAGAGTTACGATGTGGTAGATTCTGCGCATCGGTTGGTGGATGTACACACTTCAGATGGGATCCGCGCGTCAACAATGGAACGTGCTTCTTATATTCTGGAACTGTGGATAAGAGTGATGCAGTCAGAGATGATGCGGCGGTAATTTGTGGTATCGTGTGAGTACTTTTATAGCTTGAGTCAAACTTCTTCCAATTATCTTCCAGCGACCCTGTCTGCAAATTTTTCTTCTCCCTTTTTCGGAAGAAGCCAGGTCAGAAATTCAAGAGCAACTTGATCGGTATATGTTTTATCACAAGCAGTGAATAACAAAGGTAAAACACATGGTAGAAAATGACATACGGGGGGGGGGGTGTCTGACAGACAGATCTTGATGGGAAACCATGCGCCAGGGAAATTCATCCCATAAAACGAATTGTTTTATTGAAGTGGAAATATTCAGGAGTATACAGATACCAAATGCTCCGACCCCACCACCGTCAAAAAAAGTATCGTGGACTGTTCGGCATACCACTACATGAGTATTGTGTTGAACTACGGTGTCATCCCAGATACCAGCTCCCCGAAATCTCGTCGTCTTTGCGTTTGGCTCCAAAAAACGTGCGATCCAGTGCATCGTTGAAGTCGTGTTCTGTTATGACTGGCTTTCGGTTCGCGAACAAATCCATCACCGAAATAAGGTGCTTTGCTTTGGAGCCTCTTGCAACTGAAGCGGCAAACAGCTTACCCAGCGGATTCGGGGCTGCGATTGCTGAAATAACACAATTGTCTGTGGGATTTCCAGGAGCTACATGTACTGGATATCTCCCTATCAGCGGTTAAAAGTGCACATAACTTCTTCAACGCAACGGACTGAAATGCTTTCCATTCCATATTTTGAACGATTAGCTCAGGAATCAGGATACGTAAAATGCATCACCCGAATTCCTGAATCCTTGTACAACTATTTCCTCTACAAACTAGTAAGAGAAAGTAGTGGCAAAATCCTGCTGCAGCACACTCACTGATAGTGATTGGCTGGCTTCGTTAATGTTCGATTGAAGTACTACACATGTTGTATATCCTTCAGAAAAACTTACCTAAGGGTTTTTGGAAATGATCGTCCCGATGAAAAACCGAACCACCTTGGTTGAGAAACATAGATGCAGCGAGGAGGACAATCACCAAAGACTCTCTCATTTTCGTCATTTTAGTATCGAAACTTAACACAGTCGATACACAAAACGATGCACGTGAATTTGATGTTAGAACGAGAAAACAACAGGCTTCAAACGTACAACAAAAACTGCACTGATTCAAGCAGCCGGTGAATGCGCCATATAAAGAGCGCAATCTGGCCGAACACGTAACTGAAATTCTCCGTCCCACTTACCAGTATTCCCAACTAGAATTCATAGCACAAAGGGCTAGTTACCTCGAAAGCAAATCCGACTGATTGATCTTGTGGCAAACCGTGCATATGCTTTAAAACTCCCCTGAGTCGCCTTGTAGAACACAAATGTTGCAACTGAGGCAAATAATGCAGATCACAACGATTCCCTAAACCACTAAGCCACATTTACTTGTTCTTAGAAATTGTCTTCCGAGATCGAAGCAAATAACATGACATCTATAACTAGGGCGACGCAGTCCAACTGGTGGCCTCTGAGCTACAATTTCCTGGCTCATTTCCTCCGAAGCTCATCTTAGATAGGGTAATGTTCCCCACTCCCCTTGCGGTCGTATGTACTTCGACTTGTCTGCAATGAAAATCTCTTTTACTGCATCCTACATGTCTTTATAATTCTTTGAATGTGACCTCACAGGTCGAACCCGGCATCATTTACGTCGGACCGAAGGCCGAACCTGCTAAATCACAAGGACCCCCCCCCCCCGCCGCCATTAGACAGATGTGATAAAAATCAAGCAGACCAAATCAGAGCGGCTGTATCATCTCCTATAGAATGCCCTGTAGAAGATACAGGTTTAACGAGCTGGAAAAGAAGAGCTATCTGTAATATGCAAAACCGCTCACATCGGTGGCTAGAGTTGCCGTCTTTCTTTCTCGAATTTTTAAATTCGCATGTTCTCCTTAAGGTTCCAGCAGATACAGATCGTTACAGATCGTTCCAACAGTCCTTACCACATTGACCACGCCATACCGAGGATCGAGAACACGATTTGAACAAAAACTGGCATTTTCAACATTTAAAATTATTCCACCCATTCAGAATATCACCCCTATTTCATCGTCTACCGTAGAGTTATCTGCGATGCGGTAGGTTTGGGTTTTAATCAGCTGATGATTAAGTCTCGCTTCCAATCACCGCTCGCTTATCATCGTCATAGTGCGCTGATTTCTCTCTTCGCAGAATAGAATGCTACATACGTCAGTTAACAACAACAACACAGCGCTGACCCGCTCAACGTGGCTTCAAGCGCTACCAAAGGTGAGACATAAGGTAACTGACATACCTTAGTAATGAATTATTTACAACTAATAAACACATGGATTGGAATAGTCCAGCCTATATAGGTGAAGAATGAACAAACCTTGAGATCGTGGTTCAATCAAACAATTTTGTTTGATTGCTTTTATTAAAATTTGGGTATGCTAACACGTTTTCGTTTTACATTAGTTTGGAAATTTCATTTGTTTTGTGCAGTTTTTTGTATTTGATTTCTCATGGTCAACCTGTTAATTTTCGAAGCGAAGTAATTTAATGACCAAGAAAGATTCACAAGACAGCGGAAGCGTCAGTTTCCCTGTACACATTATCACTAAACAAGCACAGTTGAACAGGAATCAGTGCTTTGCGCTTTATTTAATGTGCTGCATTTATTTATCACATCCTGTTCGCGAACCATCTTCCCTGGCTATCTGCTCCACTTTTGCTCGTCACGATGAGCAGCTAATTTACGGATGTGCACTGATAAGAAACAATCGACGTCAAATCAACAAGTCTCTTAGAAAGTCCATGTTGTACTTTTTAATTGCCCTCTGCCGCTTTCCAGCAACTCGCATTCACAAAATCCAAATAGCACAACGTTTCGTCGAACAATCGTGACTCACTTTATCGTATATTTTCTTGGCCGCCTCCCCTTTCTGGTCTCCGCTCTTCAAAATCAGCACACTGATAGGCCGAAGTGTTTTCATTCAGAAATCCCCAGTGAGCGATATAAATAAGCCGAGCCGAGTCAGCGCCAGCGTTCAAGACAGAGCAGCACACTCACATAGCCTCTTCTCTACAGAAATTTCATTCAGATTCTTGCTCGCGAACTTTGGCGTTCCATTTCTCAGTTGCGCGTGTTTTCTCGCCAAGTTCCTGACGTTGTTTATTACCACATCTCAGAGACAAAGAATGTACAGCCATCTGAACCCCGATCCTCCATCAGGGCGACTCAGTAGGCCCATCAATCTGCCAAAAATCAGCCTACCTGATGATCATGAGAATGACGTCTTTGATGACCAGATTGTCCCTGGCTCTGCGGTCAAGGTAAGCCCTCGAACCTACATAATTTGAGAGTTTGATTCAGATTTCAAATCCACCATATGGCGTTATGATATCTGCATTCTTTGACCTTGAAATCTCATTTCCCTTTCGATGAAGCCTTTGATTTTTCAACGCAGCTAGTTGAAAGAGAAAGGGAGAGAGAGAAGCGATCGATGTGCACCGCATGTTTGAGTAGAGACAGGCAGGCAGGCAGCGATCAGCCAGCCGTTGCACAGAACAGAACGTAACTGTGAATGGCGCTGCGGTCGAATATCACGCGAACAAACATGTTTTTGAAACAAGTTCTTGCGGCTCGATACCGTTTTTCCAGAACAAATTCAATCAGAATGTTGTTCAAATCCCAAAACTCCGTTCATGGCTTAAGGCAGTAAATTGTCAATGCTCGGGAAATCCAGATTTTTTTCGCGTCAGGCAGACATTTGTTCGATTAGGTAGAAGAATGAACGATAGACTAGAATTCTAATTGATTTTCACTGCATGTAATTAGAGAAGAGAAATGATGAAATTTGATGCGCGAGTCAGTCAAGTTGATCGCGTCACAAGCATAGATGAGAATCCTAGTCCTCGATCTTTTTAGGGAAGGGAATTTCCTCCCTTGGTTTTATTCGGCTCACTCGTCGACTCCCTAGGAGTTTTAGGATCCTAGGAATTTTAGGGAATAGCCTAACTCCCTCGCGATGCGTTTGGTACAAAAGCGATGTTTCATCAGTCTTCGCTCTTCTGGGCACTGTTCAAAACATCACATCACCTCAAAGTCATGAAAATGAAAGTTTTTCTTTAGCGGCTTCTATAATACACCAAAAATCTTGCCAAAATCTGACCTTGCCATTAAAAGCTGCACATTGCTCAAAAGTAATCAATTCTCCCAGAAGTTTTTCGAAAGTTCATAGAGGATTTTAAGGAAGTTTCCTCTATTAGCTCCCTTGGAGATTTAGGCTCCTCGGTTGTCTCCCTAGTTTCCTCGCCATTTTAGGAAACTTCCTCGTCCCTCGTCGCTTCCCTCGTCCCTTAGGACCAGGATTCTCATCTATGGTCACAAGATGCTTCCTCTCTATTCTCTGTCATCTCATGTGTATGCCGGTCGATTGGCTCGATGGTGGTGGCGAATGATGTCGAGGCGTTGGATTTCGCGGAAGCGCAAAACAATCAGCTGGGTTCTTTGCAAATTGATCTCCTTGTTTTGAAAAACACACGCAAATTGAATTTCCTTTACTGAGGTTTCGTAATTTTGTTCGATCAAGTTGGACTCCATCCATGAACCCCACTGGTATTTTGCATAACTTTTTTATGCGAGAAATGTATTTCTTAATTGAATAAAAGCGCTGCGAGGTGAATGAATCTTGAGAAGAAAAGGATTATTGTTCCGTCGGCGATTTGATGACATGTTACATTTCTACAATCGAGGGAAGACATCTGCATCTCTTCCCACGCTCATTTAACCTCATGAGCATTAGCCCTGGAGCGAGAAAGTGATTAGCCCGAATGTCATTCAGTGGGGAGAGAGAGAGAGAAGGGTGACAAAGAAGGAAGACATGACAAACATTCTCATTCCCTTCTCAGTTAACGCTCTTCTAGATTTGAACAAGTGCTTAAAACCGATTACCCTCATTATAGCTCGTTGTTAATTATGAGAAAGTCTAATTTCGCCGTTTTTCCACAACTCTGAATTCCCACAATGGGAAGAAAGAAAGTGAAAATATTTCTAATGTTGACAATGCAGATTAACAAAATATTGTAGAAAAAGTCGTCTCGAAATTATTTTTCGGTGAATTAAATCAAATTTGTTTTTTACAGAAATCAGAATTTGAACAATATTTGCTGACGCCGCGGACAAAGTTCTTCACAGAGATCATCGATGAAGGCGTCAAGCCTCGTCGAGCCAGCGCACGAGAACTCGATGAAATTCTCGATTCGACTCCAGCGACCCCGGTTTTCAAGTCCCCACGCGGCGCCAGTCCTTCCGGTCGTGGTGGTCCAGTGTTCCCCCTAGCTACGACGACCCCAATCAAATCAAACAATCTGACCATCCCAGACGCCCCACAAGAACGTTTGTCAACCAGCTCCTTCTATGAAGACCTCCAAGACAGCATTGCAACAATCGAAGCGCAAGAACCCGTCGTCATCAAACGCGAGGTCGCCACTCCTCCGCCATGCACATTCTCGACGGTGGGTTCGACGAATGGTGGGTCGCTGATGGATATGCGTCATTTCCACCGGAAGTTGGCGTTGAATTTGACCATGTATTCACAACATCAGCATTCACCTTCACCGGCTGGGACCCCGGAAGAGTTTATGGGACAAGGGGGTGCGTGGAGTGGCCCGGGAATGGGAGGTTTGAATTATCATCGAAATTCACCGAGTGTCATGTCGGAAGGACAGTCAGGATCGGAGGATGACAGCAGCACGCGATCGAGTGGAGAGAAAAGCAGCCGGAGAAATAATCCGGATTTGGAGAAACGACGAATTCATCACTGCAAATTCCCTAGTGAGTGTTGTCAGATTTTTTGGGGATTCGTTTGAAGTGGTTGTTGAACGGGTTTCCTTTCATAGTTTTATTCATATTTAAACAAATGTTTTATTATTTTGAAAAATAAACTCGAATGTGATTTGGTTTAGAATATTTAACAATAGCTCGTCCTTCGCAGGTTGTACCAAAGTCTACACGAAGAGTTCTCATTTGAAAGCACATGAGCGGATTCATACTGGTAAGGGCTTCACTCAAGCTTTTCCCGCAAATTCGTTTTTCTAATCTTATCTTCATTATTTAGGTGACAAGCCGTACAAGTGTTCCTGGTCAGAGTGCCAATGGCGATTCGCTCGCTCCGATGAGCTGACTCGCCACATGCGAAAACATACGGGTGACAAGCCCTTCAAGTGCGGAGTATGCCAACGATGTTTCGCCCGGAGTGACCACCTAGCTCTCCATAATAAACGTCATCAGCCAAAATCATCCAAACTAAACTGAAATCCGCCCATTTATGTTTCTGGAAGCTTCGACATTCCCGAAAATTGAGAGGCTTCAGTTTTGATGACCCCGGATGACGTGACCCCCACCCCCCCCCGCAATTGCTGCGCATGGCTAATCTCACAGGATGGAATTGGTGGAAATGAGAGGATGTAGGGAAATGATGCTGAGGACAGATGGTTATTTTTTTGTTGGCGAGACACGTTTCATTTTTACATCATGGCGCTTTTCGGCTTTTGCTTTCATACGATCACAGTTTCTATTTTATAATTTGCAATCAATGGTCAGCTGGTTTAAGCTTTCATGTTTCACCAGCATTTATTTGTGCCCTGATTTGCTGTTTTTCAACCCAAGTACCATTCTTCTTGGTGGTTTTTTGTGGAATGTTGGGATCAATGACATGGGATTCATAAGAAAGTTCGAATGTTACGAAATGTCGGTTCGCATCAGAATAGATTGGCCAAAGAACGGCCTAATGTGTGAGAGGTGGAATTATGAAGCTCAAACAAATTCGAAGTTTTCCGGATGAACTTGGCATGAAGAGCGGACTGAAATAGATCATGATCAAACGGGCCTCAAACGGGCCTACAGTTCTTCAAAACTTAATTAATTGGCGTTTTGTGTTTCGTGCGAGTTTCAGATGACTGAAAAAAGTCTGCGAAGTTTCTGGTAATGAGGGAGAAAATTTCTGGCAACCATTATCCTAGTTCTGTAGATTTGGTGATCTCTTCAAGAATCCCGATTTTGAAATCGACCCAACCAGCGAAGAATACCGACTTATTAATCTACTCGTCTCGAAAATTGAGAAACGCCGTCAGACGGATGTTCAGATTTTTTAAGATGACGAGGATAGAATCGAGGCTGAAGGAGAAACAGATCTTCGTTAGTGATTTTGAAAAACACATTCCCCGGTCGTCTGGGTTTGGGTTAACGTGAATTAGCAAAAACACTGAAACGAATTCAAC
>JAQIWT010000985.1:0-13259 GCA_034696485.1 Isohypsibius dastychi | reverse complement strand
CTCGTTGTTGATCAAGTCATGGAAGAAGGACCTCGCGGTGAGAAGCACACTCTCGGAATGGCAGTTATCAGAGGAAATTCCATCGTCCTAATCGAAGCTCTGGAACGGATTTTCGTACCTGAAAAGGTGTACTGATCTCAGAATGTCCAAATTTCCGGCCGTCATCTTCGAGTGCAGTTGAGTCGAAATCGATGTTTTACATTGTTTTGACATTAGTTAAAATTCCAACTCTGTGTATGTTAGAAGAAGCGATATTTTCGCTGTTTGTCGCAGATGTTACCTTGAAACCTTGTCATCTGGAAATCTTCGCAGACTATTAAATGTAAAATTAGCGGCTTGTCGGGGCAGTTTTGTCGTCTCGGAACGTTCGGATAGCGATTTCCATCTTCGTTTCCCTTTCCCCTTCCCCATAGTCGAAGAATATTTTCTCGCAGCTTGAATAACAACAGTAAGATGTTGGTCATCTAACAGAACTTTTTTATCAGGCTAAGATGTGAAGAGTGAAGACTTATGAATAGTTCTTTTTGAAATAAAAGAATTAGGATATGAATGGCTCCGCGTACATGCGCTAAGCTTGTTTAACCCGATTGGTGGGTCTGTTCTCAATTTGTCAGACTTTAATAATTGAATTTATCCATTCATGGAATTTTCGTAAACGACATATTGAACCTTAATTCAGTCGTAATTTCGATACAACGGGCTGCCATTTCGTTTTTTATTAATGACTAATGACGTCTCGGGGTGGACGGGGTTGTGCAAGGGCTTACAGAGAGGTCATAAGGACTGCGAGTTGCGTTTGCCAGGATCAGGTCTCTGTATCGATTATTATTCTCGTTCCTGCGCCGTGTCTTCCTGGATCGACGTCAGCATGAGAGCTTGTACTGTGTGATTCCATTTTGTGAATTTGTTTTACACGCAGTCGAGGAAGGATCCATATGGTAATTTTCAAGGTCACAAAAATGAATTGTTTCTTGTGTTTCTTCCTGGTTGCCGCTGTGCCGTTTGTTTTCGCTGAAAACTTCGACAAAGTACAGGACATTTTCAGCAATTTGGTATCCGGACACTACTATGACGAGATGCCAGAAGGGGAGCTATCGAACAGCCTGCTTCGCGAAGATCAAGAGGACGACATTATTCTACCGCAAACCGTCCTTCGCGATGAGGAACACCTGCCTTACAATCCACTCTGGGGTCACCGATTCCTATCCGGAGGAGCTGGAGAAGGTGATCAGTATCTGAGCCCGGAAGGAACCATTCACAACGTTCATCAAGTTAAAACGGACTCCATGTTGCCATCTTACTGTGATCCTCCGAATCCCTGCCCCGAAGGGTAAGAACAACCAAAAACATCTTCCATATTTCAGAAAATTTTATAATCTACTCGAAAAAAATCATAAAATTGTGAGAGACTTGTTTTTGGTGAAAATTTTGGATTGGTGACCTTTTCGCACTCTGACATGGATTCCGAGCTTGGGTTCGTTTTGTTTGACCTATGAAATTTATTTTCAGATACACTGCCGCAGATGGATGCTTGGAAAGTGCGCCGAACACAGCCGAATTCTCCCGCGATTATCAAATCCAGCAGAACTGCCCCTGTGATCCGGAACATATGTTCGACTGCGCTAACAATAACGGTAATTCGGCAAATGAGGTCCCGATTGACGGAGCTCACCGTGATGTTCGTGCCAAGAAGTTTCACGAGAAAAAGTCGTTTGGTGGAGCCGAGGATAGTTTGAACGAGCGTCATCCACGTTCTGCGGAAGCTAATCACGTTAACCCGTACCTCCAAGGAGAACAGCTGAAAGTCGTCGCCAAAAAGTCACCTCCGCATGCAAAAGCACCTCTCGTTTGAAAAACCAAAAGTTTTATTCTTCACAGCATTTCTAAATACGGACTTATTTTTCGCGAACGATACCGTCGCTTTTGCTACCGCGCTTTCTGATAGAGAAGTCATTCTTCAGTTGCTTTTGTCGCATCATGTTGTTACTTTGCAGCAATTTTTCATCGGCTGTGCATTCTGAAAGTTCATCATCCGTTTCATAAGAAATTCCCAAAAACCTCTTCATCGGGCGAACATTTTTTTAGTGGATATAGTTCATTAGTAATCACCACCGAGTCACCGACCAAAATCGCAAAATATACTGTACACAGTGTAACCGTTTCCCTGTACTTGGTAGTGACCATATGTTTTCACTCACCTGTAAAAAGCACAACACACAGTTTATTGCGTCTGTTCCTCCTGCCTTGCATGTGTTTGGCATTATTTGAAACGATGTTTCATCATCTCTTATCTGCATTATTATCTGCATTTTGACAACCTTGATTCACCTACTGAACCGAAGATGTCCGAGCGAGGAGATGTCGATGGCCCTTCTCTTTATGCTGCCTTAACAAGTCCCATTTCAAGATCGTTTGCAGAAAGAAAATCACTGGGCCTCCCGCGAGGTTTTTCCTTGGATGTCATCCAGGACTTCATGATGCCTGCTCAGAACGATGCCCGAAATCGTAAACTATCGGAGGCTGGTGTGTTTCATGATCTGTAGTTGAATGTAAAAAATATTTCCTTACTTCTTTACGTTTGCAGTTGAAAAAACTTTGGAAATCGAAAGGAAGAATTTATTAGCTCTAACCCAGCTGGTAAGACGCTCTGTTTCAGTTTGCCACATGCAATGCAACATGTGGAAAACAGCAGACGTTGTTTGCAGGTTGTGAAAGAAGTTATTGAGACGTCGATGCCCTTGGACAGAACTGTAACTGGCACATTCCAGCCATTGGGACATTTATTCAGTCTGCTGGAGCAGATCTTGAGACATGGTTTCAAAAATCGTAAAGTTATGCTAGGTGCAAGAAGCCTTGATATCTGGAATATTCTGGAAAATTTGGAGAAGTTCTGTCCACAATCCAAAGAGGTGACTGAAAGTTGCCGGAATCTTCCACTTGTGGAAACAAATGCTGGGAAAGTCCGAGCGTGGATCCGCTTGTCACTGATGCAGAAGAAACTTCCGGATTATTTCAAAGTGCTTGTGGATAATAAAGATGCTCTGCTGGCGGAGAATTATGAAAGCGGAGCTCTGCTGATGTCCGAAGAAGCGTCAGTAATCGCCGGACTTCTTGTTGGTCTGAATTTTATTGATTACAACCTGTGCGTTCGGGATGAGGATCTGGATAATGATTACCAAATTCTTTCGCTGTTGCCATATTTAAAAACGAGGAGCCAACCGGAAATGGAATCGCCTCAGACGGATTCGGAAGTTGGGCTAAAAGCAATTCTCGACCAGAAAAACTACCTCGAAGAACTAAATTCAAATCTGAAGTAAATATAGTTATGATCCTCAGCTGAAATTTAAGGTTTATAACTGCATGTATTTCCAGATTGCAAATGAAAAATTTGGAGTCGAAAGTGGACGTCCTGCTTCAGTCGAACTCGCAGCTAACTTCGCAACTTGAAGAAACAAAACAAGTGACTCATGTGATTCAGCAAGAAAATTCCGAACTAAAGCTAAACCATGAAAATATGCAAAAGGTTTGTGTTCTTAGATGCTATGATTCCCGTTGTCAGTTTTAATTTTTAATACAATTTTGATTGTAATTAATTTTAATCGTAATTAAAAATATAATTCATTCAATAAACTGCCTAATCTTTTTTCAGGTGATTTTATTTGGTTGAATTCTTTGATTCCAGAGCGTTCAAGAGGACATATCAACGGAACGCGAAACAAATCGTCAGTCTCATCAAGGGCTTGATAGCGTTAATTCCACCCTGCAGCTCAAACTGGATCGAGAGGTCTCCCAAAAACAAGAGATGGAACGAGAACTGCGGTTGCAGACAAATATTCGCACGGAAAAAGAAACTGCCATGAAACTCATGGAGCGCGAAGTTGAGGAGAAAGAAAACCTACTCAGTGCTTTCAGGAAACAACTTGATGATCTGAAACTGGTTAACTTGGAGATGTACCAGAAACTCATGACCGCGGAGAATGCGTTGAGGCACAAGGTGAGATATATTAAACTGACAGACCTCAAGTGATTCGTGTCATCTTATTGTCCAACAGACGGATCTGGTTTCGAGAATGGAACAGAAAATGGAGCATATGGGAGAAACAATGAATCAGTTGGGTCAGAAGATCCAGATTCTTGATAATGAGAGACGTTCTGCTGAGGAAACGGCCCGGAAGCTGACAATGCAGCTCGCTGAGACTGATGTTACTCGGTTAGATTTTATTCACATTTTTGCCTTGGATTATAATTGATTTCTGTTGGCTAGATCCACGCTGGAAACGGACCTTCGGATGGAGCAAGAGCAGAAAGCCTCCTTGTTAGGATCACTAACTGAGCGGGAAGACAAACTTCAGCATCTTATTGGGGAGGTGGAAAGCATCCAGAATATTACGCAGAATTACGAACAACTCCGGAACGAGCATGAGTATTTGCAACGAATGAGCCAAGAACAAGAGGAGGCCCTTGCCGAACTCGGCAGCCATTTAAGCGAGTGAGGGAATTTATTTCTGGTTCGATGATTTTTTTCTGACATCGGTTCGGTTTTTAGGCAAAAGGTCAAAGTTGCCGAGATGAAGGACTTGACGAACCAACTCGATCCTACTTCCCTGCAATGGGAAAAAGATGCAACCAACTGCAAACTGTGCGATAAAGGTCAGATGTAACTCATAATAATTCATAATTCAAAATTTGTCAATTTTTCAACATTTTGTTCTACAGTTTTCACGGTGGCCCGTCGAAAGGTGTGTAACGAGTTTTCTCAAGCTGAGGATTTCAAAATTTAAATTTTGTATTTTCAGCATCACTGTCGGCATTGTGGACAGATATTTTGCAACTCATGCTCGGACAACAAAATCTCCTTACCATCCTCAGCTAAACCTGTTCGTGTCTGCGACAATTGTCACATATTGCTGCTCCGTCGCTACTCATCTACAAAATGATCGGCATTTCTTGTTGCATGCACTCTTGTTGTATTTTCATGTAGATTTATATTTTATATTTCGAGGATGATTCTGGTTCACCGGTGTTACAGTACTTACTCATTCCTGATCCGGCTATTTTTGCTACATGTTATGCCATATACAAATTTTATCATTTTCTTGATTTCGACCTGATCGATGATCGATGACAAATCAGAATTTCTATAGTACTGTATCTCTGCCAAATACATAAACAGTAATTTTGATTAATATTTTTCTTCTCTAAAATTCCGACTGATCGCAATTTCTCGGTCGGGTGGGGTCCATGAGCTTGGACATTGCGGCTTACCATATTGCCTTCGCCTCAGGCCTTGAAGCTGAAAAGAGAAAGCGGAATGTCATATGTTGATTGTTGATAAAACAGGTTTTATTGGTTTTTTCAGTGAGCAGATCAAGGTTGTTCCGTAACAATATTTCATATAATATTATTTTGGCACCCTGAATACAGAATCGCGGAGACTTATGCAACGGACAGCGCGAGAGTTTTGGTGGATCGTAATTGACCAGAAGAGCAAGAAAGGTACGTGTTGGTGTTGGTAATCTGTCAAACGAATTATGAATAATAGGTTGTTCTTCCGGTCTATTGCAGGTCTTCGCTGATGGTTCCACACGGTTGCGAAAAACTAAAAGGAGCGTGATCCTTCTGAGTTGCACAGTCCATGACTGAAATGCGGAACTACATCTTCACATTATTTGTTGTGTGTTTGTTTTATCATGCCTTGGAAGCGCTGAACAATGGATTAGGTATTGTTTCGATGCAAATTTGATTTACGTTGCTGTATTTGCAATTCTCGGAGAAAGTCGCACAGACTACACTTTAGAATTTACTTTATTTATTTTTGTTATGATTACAGTGCTCACACCGCCGATGGGCTGGCTTGCTTGGGAGCGTTTTCGTTGTATAATTGACTGTAAAAATGATCCTGAAAATTGTATTAGGTATGTTTTAATATTCCGGCTGGTCACTCAAAATTACGAATTTGGTTGTTTGTTCAGCGAGAACTTGTTCATGGAAATGGCGCGAAGAGTTGCTAGTGATGGATTCAAAGAAGCCGGTTATAGCTACATTATTATTGACGGTGAGTTTGGTTTATTTTCTGGCTATGAAATTTGCATGTATTTTATCTGACATTTATTTTAATAGATTGTTGGATGATGACAAAAAGGGATTCTGCCGGCAGACTGCAACCGGATCCAGAACGCTTCCCGCATGGTATTAAGTATCTAGCCGACTATGTGAGTCTGTTCTTCTTAATCTTATTATTGTGGCTGCTTTTTTCATTTGTTCGTCGTAGATACACTCCCTCGGATTGAAGCTTGGAATATATCAAGATATCGGAACCAAGACTTGCATTGGTTATCCCGGTAGAAAGACCGACACTTCTTTTTTCTTGTTTTATATTGTACTATAACGTTTCAAATAATAGGCAGTCAAGGATACGAGAAAATCGACGTGGACACTTTTGCTGAATGGTGGGATTTCGGGGATTTTTAATACTATTTTCTTGTACTTATTGATAGTTCAAATTTAGGGAAGTCGACTACTTCAAACTGGATGGATGCTACAAAGACACCACAGAATTCGATCAAGGTTTGATGTGTGAGCTAAGAATCTCTAGGAATTTTCAAACTTCATACTTTCACAGCTTACCCAATGGTGGGAGAATTCATTCGTCAAAGCGGCCGAAAAATGGTTTATTCCTGTAGCTGGCCGGCTTATCAAGTTGAAAAAAAGATGTTTGTAAGTGGCCATCAAGAAAATCGCACCCTTAATCTAGTATGCATGTTCGAGTTGAGCTATCCAGGCTCGAGTCTATCCAGGCTGATCTTTTTTTTGTTGTAGCTGTAATAAAGCTCATGGTTTTATAGGTTAACTGGACTGCCATTCGTGAGCATTGCAACTTATGGAGAAATTACGGAGACATTCAGGATTCTTATGATTCCATAACTGATATCATTCAATGGTATTATTTAATCCCTTCAATTTGATGCATTCTATACCGTGTAATTTTTAGGTACGCTACCAATCAAGACGTCCTAACCAGTATAGCCGGTCCTGGAGCATGGAATGATCCTGACATGTTGATCATTGGCAATCATGGTCTATCGTGAGTTAAAAACACGTTCAACACTTCCGCTGTCATAAGCCGAATTCGTTCGGGTCTTCCTAGAATTGGTCAGTCACAATCGCAAATGGCAATCTGGGCCATTCTCGCCGCGCCGTTGATGATGTCGAATGATTTACGCGCACTTCGTCCTGAATTCAAGGAGATTTTGTTAAATCGGGAAATCATCGAAGTTGACCAAGATGCGCTAGGGATACAAGGACGACAGATACTTCCGGCGTTACAGGTGAGATTAGTCCTACATGCTGCATCATTATTTGCGGTTGAGGAAGGAAACCCTATCTGTTGGTTTAAATAGGGTGAAGGAGTGGAGGTTTGGCGACGGCCGGTACTTCCGGTAGCACAGTTTAGGAACGAGACTTGGGCGTCATTCGCTGTCGGTAAGTCATAACGGTGACAGTTGGTACTATTCATGTAATCAAAGATTAATTGATTTCCACAGTTTGCTGGAATCGGCGGGTTGATGGAACTGCGTTTCTTTTCTCGCAGCCGCTGAGTTTCTACGGTTTAACTCATCCGGGTGGTTACTATATTAAAGAACTGTTCACGAAACAGGAGTTTGGTTTGCTCAAGAGTACCGACATCCTGAACTGGAGAATCAATCCGTCCGGAAGTGTTGTTATGTTCAAAGCTACGTTAGCGGCTGCGCTGACGGACGCGGAATCTCTGAAGGTCGGTGGTTTTTTTGCGGCCTTTGCTGACGGCTGGATGTGGATTTTTATTCGCACTTTCAGAAAAAAGAATCTGACCTTTTGCGGGATCGATTGAAAGCGGCGGAAGGGGGGAGAGATTTTCTTCCGTCCAAAATGGGTGGCGCTGCACTGCGTGAGACCGGTTTTGGCAGGATACCAGTTATTCTTCAGCTTGTTGCTGTTCTTGTGATAATTTTGGTTGTCTTGAGGGTACTTGGGGTGAGGTTTGGTGTTTCGTCTGTGATAAGATTTTTCCGCCGGATGGCCTTAGTTGTTAAGAATTTTCTAAACCTCTAGTTTTCGTTCCGGTTAACAATCTTAGCAGGTACGGTGTATTAAAGCTGTATAATTTTCCTTCTCAAAGTCTGGTCCGATATTTTGGCAAAAAACCTGTTGTTTACAGCAAGTCCGAGGCCGAGTAATCGGCTACTATTTGGTTTTGTAGCTGGATCACGCCTAAAAAAGGTCACCAGGTTCCCTGCCCGATGCACCTAAATCCACCACTCTTAAGTTAGGGCTTCAGCTTCCTGAAAGCTGAGAATTTCACAAGATATATGCTTCGTAACTTAATTAGAATATCTGGGATCAGAACGCAACAGGTTGTTCAGCTTCCGGCAGCAAAGCACGTGTTCTGGCTGCGTACTTGACGGTTCGGAAAGCCTTTCTTTGCAAGCTTCCGGCGTTGGCGTCTTCCCAAATTCTAGAATGATGTCGCAATTATAACATCCGGCGATGACAAAAGGTCATGTGGAAAAATTTAGCGATACAATAATTATTGTAATATTGTATTAATTCCACATCACACAGAAAGTGGGCGGGATTCAATGACGCCATCGCGCTTCAATTTTCAAGCTGCAATTTTCAGCCGACTACTACTACTCGTACTTCTGTTTGGTGTTTTTAGTTTGTTGTAGTTTTTTGACTCGCCGTTTTTGACTCGCCGTCGAAGAGCTAAAAACTGGATTTGTTCATGTATTGATTCTCCAGAAAAATGACTGTTTTTGGACCTGTTTTCAATCTGGCCTGGATTTTGGTCGCTGAGCTTCTGCTCTTACCCACAGCTTATGCCGATGTTTCCGGGTGTGCTGTCTGCTCTAATTTTCCCTCATTTTTCCATCCTAATGGTCAGTGTCCGTCATGCGATGGCAGACAAGGTTGTCCTCCTGTTGATCAGTAGGTAAAATTCAAACAATATTGTTGTATCATATGTGTACACATCTATGAATGCAGAGATGCCAAAACGGGAATTTCCCCTACGAAATCGCTGGATGACTGGACGTTCAACTCGTTCTCTCTCCTTAACTTACCCAGCGATAATCTCATCAAACAACCGGCTTTTCTTCCAAGAATCATCTTTTCGAAAGTCAAACCAACTCCGATGAAAAATCCTGCTCGTTTGGTAGCAGTTTCCGACGATGCGCTCCGGAATATTCTGGACATGGATCCGGTCATCGCCGCCTCCCGACAATTTATCGATTTCGTCGCCGGAAATATAGTTCTTCCTGACAGTGTTCCTTTAGCTCATCGCTACGGTGGCCATCAGTTTGGATCGTGGGCTAACCAACTAGGAGATGGTCGGGCTGTTTTACTGGGTAATTTTGAAAATTCCCTGTTTTTGGAGCAATTTAATTTTTCTTTCTATAGGAGAATATGTTAACAAACGTGGTGAGCACTGGGAACTTCAGCTGAAAGGCAGTGGAAAAACTCCTTACAGTCGCGCAGGAGATGGTAGAGCTGTATTAAGATCGAGTATCCGCGAATTCTTGGCCAGCGAAGCGATGTTTTATTTGGGAATTCCAACCTCAAGAGCTGCAGCTATCGTCACCAGCGACGATCAAGCATATCGTGACCAGTTTTACAACGGAAATATGAAGACTGAACCAATTGCTACGGTTCTACGTCTGGCGCCATCGTGGTTTCGATTTGGCTCTCTGGAAATTTTGTCGAAAAACGGAGAATTTCGGGAGTTGAAAATGTTGGTGGATTTTGTCATCCAGCATCATTTTTCCGACTGGATTACTCCGAAAGAATACACCGACGTCGATTATATTGCGTTTTTCGGAATTGTTGTTCGGCAGACTGCGGACCTGATCGCTCAGTGGCAGGCTGTTGGATTTTCACACGGAGTTTGCAATACGGACAATTTCAGCATACTTTCGATAACGATTGACTACGGACCATTTGGATTCATGGAAGGATTTGATCCGGATTTCATTCCAAATTTCTCCGATGACCAGGGCCGATATTCGTACAGAAACCAGCCGGAAGTTGGTTTCTACAACCTCGGAAAATTGCGCGATCCGTTGTCTTTCCTTCTTAGCAATGTCTCATCTCAAAAATTGATCACCGCCGAGCTTGATTCTTATTGGGAGCGATTTCATTCGTCTTACTACCGGAAGTTCGCTTCAAAGTTCGGATTTTGGAAGGATTATCCGAAAAGTCGGGCTTTGACGGATTTATTCCTGAAAATCTTACAAGAAACAAAAAGCGATTTCACCGGAGCTTTTCGCCAGCTTTCGGTTGTAAACGTTCACCAACCGGCACCTCATATTCCTTGGGCTTTGAAAAAAGCCGCGGAACACAGATTGTGGAATACATTTTTGGAGTTCTACAAGAATATTTTGGATGAATTTAGAATCAGTGAACTCGAACGTACGGCGAAGATGAACGCCACTAATCCAGTTTATATTCTCCGTAACTGGATGGCTCAACAAGCGATAACCGCTGCGGAAAACGGAGACTACGGAGAAATCAGAGAGCTACACGATCTTCTGAAGGATCCCTTTCACGAACAAATAAACGGTGAACAACGAAGATTTTCTCGGGAAGGACCGTCATGGGCAAAGAAGCTGCAAGTCAGTTGCTCGTCATAGTGCTGATTAACACAAGCTTCCTGGATTGCAAATTGATTGCTACAGTTCGGTGAATAATAGCTACCTGTCCAAACGTTAGAGAAAGAATTACGGCTCATTGAACGTGACCTGATTTAGTAAGAAACCCCGCCCAGAACGGACCTGCATTTCTTCTTACTTTCTTCACTTTCAGATAGTTTCGACCCACTTATCCCTCGTTTGGATCTCTTCATTTCACACATACAAGTTGGCTGCTCATACTGACTCGGTTTTTTACGGATTTTTATCTGATCGATGACTTTGTTTTGATGACTGCTGGCCGCGAAAAATGGTACGTTTATTGTTTATGAATCGCCGGTCACTTCGGATATTTTTCGTAAATAATGCTACAAAATTTTTGGGTTTGTCTCATTCATTTTTAAACAATAATCGCTGACTATCCTTTTTTACATTTGTTAATCTTCGTGTTTGTTGTTCCGCGATAAAGGTCACATTTCAAGACTTGCCGGATGTATGTACTTGCCACCATACAGTAATTCTGATGTAATATTTTATGATTTAATTTGTTATTTAATAAGTACCTGCATATTTTTCATTTCCTGGGTAGCCTTGATCCAAGACATTTTTTGAATAAGTAATCGGCATTAACCTTCGAAAAAGAGGACGATGTCACGAGAAGTTCATTGGTAGTTTACCACATTCTTTAAAAGCGATCTGCGTCTTGGCTTCGTTAGTTAGTAGAAGAAAACCGGAAAGCGTTTTTAATTCATGTAGAACCTCTCAAACAGTCATCAATTTCTTCATGGAATCTCTTATGCAATCACGTTTCTTGCTTTGCTTCAAGGTGCGCAATGCAGCGAAAGTCGGAAGCCCCGGGGTAAACATTGTTCGCGTTGGACGAATCAGAGCTCTTTGTGAAGGACGGAACTAAGCCATCGCAACTGCTTGATATTCTCGACGCATTCTCTAAAGGAAATTGGCGTACGGCCCGGATGACTGCATATTGAGTTGTTCTTGTTTTTCACCATTGCTTCTCGACTTTCACTTGTTGCGTCTCGAATATTCTGACTGCGGATTTCGCCGTGATGGTGCGGCTAACCGGGAATGGGATGTCATCCCTCCCGAGAGCTGTGGACCCGGCGGTCAGTCATGAGCCAAATGTAGCTGCTGGTGCGGCTGTTCCGGAAAACCAAGTGGAAGACATTCCCTCGGATGTGGAATTGGAGGATAACGCGGATCATGTTGAAGATGTGGAGGATCCTTATAATTGTTTGCCACCGATGGGAATGATAGATGTCCCGTTGAATGATGCTGCTGAAACGGCTACTCTTCTTGATGCTGATAAAAAGTCGCTCGGACGAAGCAGGTCAGTCGGCCAGGTGATGTTCGAACAGAGTCTTAAACACAATCCTCATTGTCTCACCTTTTTTGATTTAATTTCTTGTTCGTGGGCGAATAAAACAACTTGCTTACCACTACTTTTCAAAAGTGCACTGTTGATTTTTTTCGGTTTAGAATTCCAGGTGTTTTTTTCAAGATTTCAAATTAAAACGGCGATGCATTCTTTTTAAGAAATTAATTTGAACTACGATTTGAACAAGTCTCTCTTGAAACAGAGAGATACGTAATTTGCAGGTTGAAGTTGGGCCAGACTGATCTAGCTCATGGATCAAAGACAATATTTTCTGTTCACAATACCAGTCTTTTGAATAATAATTACACTGAAATTATGACTGAGTTGATTTTCAATATGGAACTGGCAGCCGCTGCGGGCAGGAGCAGGATTATGTAACTCCAGTTGCTATTTATGCACCTCTTTCCAATCTATGCAAAAGGTCATAAGAGATTGACATTTGATATATTTTAATGCTCTGGCTTGAAAATTTTATAGTGAAAAATTTGATAAGAGTTAATTCATTCTCTTTTATAGTACCGGACATATTTACACCGATGTTCGGGGTTGGGACGTTTTTCAAGTCCTCGAACCGGAAGAAGACAATCATGGGAACGAGAAGATGGTCAAGCTGGCTATCCAGTTCACAAAGATTATCACCTACATCATTGTATTCTTCCTCGTCCTCGCCAGCGCTGTTGTAGCCAAAGGATGCGTGTTATTCATGGCGGCAAATATTACACCAGGCAAAATCGTACCGTTATGCGGAGAAACCGACAGTAAGATTTGGTAGTTGATTTTTTTGAGCAACCTCATTGAGTGACCATTTTTTTCCAGCAAAAACTGGAGTCGTTATTACAAGGTCCGTCACCATTCCGGAAACAGTTGCGGTCTCTTGGGTCTGGGCACTTTATCTGGCTTACTGCGTACCGGAGTTCTTCAGCTTTCTCTACAGCTGCCGGAAGACCATGTTTCGAAGCTTGACTGCTCCGCCATGTTCGATGATTGCTGTTGTAGTCGCGATGGAAATGATTCATACTGTTGGGTTCGGTATCCTGCTTTTCTCAGTGCTGCCGAATTTGGATGCCGTCAGAGGTGCAATGATTACCAACTGTTTGTGCTTCGTTCCGGCGCTCTTGCAGTTGCTATCCAGACATCGGGGTGAGGGCAAAAGATACCGCCGGATGGTGATTGATACTCTAGCTGTAATTGCTCAAGTC
>JAQIWT010000984.1:0-13261 GCA_034696485.1 Isohypsibius dastychi | reverse complement strand
AGCCCCGCATGGTAACGTGCCCGCTTGGTCGTGCCGGACCCCACCCCCGAGAAGTCTGGACCCCTCGCCCGTCAGTGTTTGCAGATTTCACAAACATAGGCATTGCGCATCGCCATCTCCGTGTTCGAGCTCACAAAATCTCGACTATCGACCTCTGCAGCTCGATCACTGTGAACCTCCGCAACATGTTTGCGAATAACGTCCTCCACCCAAGAGATCTTTTTGCAGATTTTGCATAGATAACTCGCCGTGTTCTTGTAAGGCAGATTCAATTCCGGTATCGAAGGGTACGTCACTTCGGGCATAGTCAAGAATATTGGAGAATATTTCCGTTTCCGGTAAATAAGTATCCAAATTATTTTCCGGGGAGAAAAGATTCTCAAGTTGCACAGATTGCGGTTCCGGATGTTCTAAACCGTCTGTAGTGAGCGGTGAATACGAGTCCTTGACAGAGCTTGGCGGTGAATTATTGTCAGGGCGTTGATCTGAGTGTTCAACAAGTAGCTCATCCCCAACCTGGATTTCTTTGATCACTGCAAAATACAATGAGTTTCTATAGGAGAATGAGATCACATTCCGTTCAGATGAATTTCCGGAGGAGCGAACAAATTTCATCCAGTTGTAAGATTCTTCAGGGAAATGTGGGAACGGTTCAGTGTCAGAAACAGCACCGCAATATCCAGCACTACACTGTAGTGGCGAAAAATCCTTGGGAGTAAGGGGTCCGACAAATGGTCCGAATACAGAACGCACAGGTATTCCCACGCGGCTAACTACACATCTTCCTTTAACAACAAAGCAATTGTTAATAACACTGTAATTGATCAAGGTGGCTACATGGACTGAGCGGTGCTCCGTTCAGTGGGGTTATGTTAGCATGTGCGACCTACCTTGTTCATCATAGCTGAAATCCAGTAATTCGGGAAGAGATGCCGACGATCTAACATGAGAGCATGCATTCTGACGGATTAGTCCGTTTCGGTGAGAAAATTGATCGACGGAATCGAAAACACAAGTGCAATCGGTTTGGGGAATGTAGAGTTTATCCGCGAAATGAACGCAGGAACGAATGCAACATTCTTTCTGGACAATGTCCAGATATAAAAAGCACGTGCTGCACTGAAGCAGTGGATCACTCTCCATGTGATCCAAATTCATATTACTATCGCTGGCAACTTAACGAAATCCCGTGCCTATCTCAAATTGCAATGTGCGTGAAAAACAACAGGAAAATTGCATGCTATAACTCGAAACAATGGCCAAAATAAAAATTTGCCAATCATTGGCGTAGCCTAGCTGGGCTGGTTTTATGACCCCCTTCCCCTAAAGTCCCCACTCAACTTGGCCACTACGCCACATTGAACCTTGAAACCACAACACAACAAAACGAAGTGTGGCGTTTATTTACTTCTTCTTTCTTTCATCGAAACTTCAAGTCTAAACACCATTCTGCAGTCTTGATAAAACCTTCGTTTATTACAATAGACTGACCGGTACGTGCAAAAATGGTATGTTGAAGTCGTTTAGTTTCCGCTTTCTGTTCTTTATTGTTCCTGGATGCGTCTGCACATACTTGGCACTTTTCAGAGTTCGTCCAAAACTAAAAAGAGCCTCAAGGAAAACGACATTGAAATTCCAGCTGATTATTCAAGGGACCTCCTCATTTCCAAGCATGTGAACTATTTGGAAAGATATGGCCTGGAAATTGAGACTTTCGTATGTATTTCTTTTCAATCCTCAACTTCGCGAAAATTTGCAGAATCATTTGTAATGCTCTTTTTCTGTCAAGGAATTTGAAATGTCGGAATACCTTCGAATGAGCGGAGTTTATTGGTCCGTCACTTGTCTGGATTTACTAAACAACCTGGAAAACTCGACGCGATTCGCCAAAGAAACCATTGTGGAATACGTGAAAAGCTGCCAAAAACCGTCAGGGGGTTTCGGACCTCATCCCGATCACGACGAACATATTATGTCCACATTGTCTGCCGTCCAGATTCTTTGCACATTTAACGCGTTGGATTCAGTTGATAAAAGCGTGATTGTGAAATTTGTTTGTGGACTTCAGAAGGAAGATGGGAGTTTCACGGGAGATTCATGGGGAGAAGTTGATACGAGATTCTCAATGTGTGGACTTGCCTGTTTGGCGCTCCTTGGTGCTTTGAATTCATGTGATACGGAAAAAGCAACTGCATTCATCAAGAGTTGCATGAATTTTGACGGCGGATTTGGAACATCGCCGGGATCGCAGTCGCATGCTGCGATGGTTTATTGCTGTCTTGGGTCGCTTTCCGTTTTAAATCGACTGGATATTGTGGATGCGGATCGACTTGGATTCTGGTTGGCCAAACGACAACTTCCTCAGAGTGGTGGACTGAACGGTAATTGAATCTACGATAATGTGATTGACGCTTTTGTCTCGTTATCTATTTTACCCCGTGGGTTAATAGCGATTTATTAATTAGAAATTTCTGAATTAACAGCGGAAAACAAGCACCGACGAGATGATAAAAATCTCGATTTCTGACAGTGAATATTTCCAGTCCCAGATGCCACCGATGATGGAACTACATCAGGCTGTAGGCCAGCGTTTAATTTGTGTTTTGATAAATGTACATCCTCGTTTGTGTGGAATTTTAATTAATGGTAATCATAATGTGTTTATCACCGTAAATCAAGTTTAGTCATTTAAGTTGATTTTCTTTGTCCTGCTGAAATTTTGTAGTTCCGCTTTTACGGCTGCTTCATTTGATAAGTGAGCTCAATATTGCTTCAAAGGTTATATCCTGCACCTTGCGAGATTTTTGTTCGTGCTATTTTTCATTTTTGACAGATAACGAATTCAGTTGATCTTTTGTTTTTCTCAAGGGCGTCCTGAGAAGCTTCCAGATGTGTGCTATTCCTGGTGGGTTCTGGCGTCACTGGCGATTATTGGACGTCTCCACTGGGTTGATGCCGAAAAACTCAAGACATTCATCTTGGCCTGTCAGGAATCGGATAACGGGGGTGTCGCTGACAGACCCGGAGATCTAGCGGATCCATTCCACAGTGTGTTTGGAATTGCGGGATTATCTCTCCTGACTTCAAACTCCTGTGTAAATACTTTCAACCTGAAACCTGTCAATCCAGTATTGTGTATGTCGCAAAAACTCATCGATTCCTTGGGAATACACCTGCAGATGCTGGTCGACCCGAACAAACAATCATAGCGAGTTTTCGGTGATTTGTTTGTTTTATTCCATGATCAGATTTCTGCAGATTTGCAAACATTCTCGAAAAAGATTCCCATAAACTATTTAGTTTTGCGCGTTTTGATTTGTGAATACGATCCGACGGGATTTGATGCTTCGTTACATCGGTATTCTCGATTTATACTCCACTGACATGTGAAAGTCTTATCTGGGGATTTCGCGTTTTCCGTGTAGTATTGCATGGATCCAATTCTGAAAGTGCACCCCCGTCCAGTTGTTCGGGTCTCTGTTTTAAAGGTGAGTCGGCGCCGGATTTCCAAACATTCTGCGGGAAGTATTTAGTCCTGGGCTTTGTATTTCGGACTGTTTATCATCTTCTTTTTCAAATACAAATTCAGTTCTGTGATTATCAAATCTATTTTTGGATTTATTGCATTGAAAGAACTCTCTCCTCTCCCTGAAGCTGGATCTATCTTGCTGGGGCGTTAGAAATATGTTGTTTTCTTGGCAATGGTTGTCTTTCCAACGAATCTGTTAAGGGTTCACGAAATTCTAGCGATGGCTTTGTTCTCAAAATCGGTAAATATATTATGCAGTCAATGACTTTATTTTGTTATTTCAGGCTACCCCTTACGTCGAATACTGCAATCTGACCGAAAAATGGGGTGGAATATTCGTTTCCACTTTGAACGTCGTTTGCGAATATTTGGACTTTGAGTAGGTTCCCATGAACACTGTCAGTCAACTCAAACAGAAAATCAGTTCAAACCAATTGATTTTATTGTTTGTTAGCTGTGTGTGATTTGTTTGATCAAAATCAAACTTAATCGCGCTATAAATTGCAGTTGCCAATATGTTGAAGCTGCAGAACCTGTGATTAGCCCGAGCGTAAACGAGTCCCATGAAGGGGTGCTGGGACATCTTTTGAATGGGACTGCGGACGTCGGCCTAACGGCGCTCGGAATTAACTACGCCAGAGCAACCCTTTTCACGATGTTCGACTCATTTTTCATCCGTTCCTACTCGATCGTCATACATCAAGATCATCTCATAACCGTTCCTGATGCTCAGTTCATGTCGACCATTTTGAAGCGCATGACCACACTTCCCGTCTGGATCGGTCTTTTCGTGATCTTGGTGACCTTTATGGGGCTTGGAGCACTTTTTGATTGGACTGCGGCGCATATAAGGAACGAGAAAATAACCTTGAGACCTTTGGCTGGATTGTGGTTCTTCAAGATGCTGGGCACTGGGCTTGGCGTCTTGGGGTTCGGTGAGTATGGAATAAATAAAAGAAAACGGCTATCGATCGGATATTTTCTGGACTGAAAAAAATTTTGTTCGACATTCAAGTCAAAGTTCATCAAATATATTTTGTAGACTGACGAAATCGTTTTTTGTGTGTTTACAGAGGATTTCGATCCGACTCGCTTTGTATCCTGGCCAGCATCAAAAGCCACGCTGTTAGTAACGTGGTGCTTGTATACTTTGATCGTCATCAACGTGATTAACAGCCAGCTTTCCACGATGTTTACTTTGAACAAGCCAAATGAGCTCCCGTTTCGGGATATTCAGGAGCTAATCGATTCGGATTTTGTGGTTTATGGAACAGTCACGGTTATCAGCATGATGAATGTAAGCGGTTCCATGTTCTTGTTCCCGATAGAACTGGAATTTGCAGATTATCTCAGTTGGTTGATGCTTCGAATGGTTGAAGTTAAGATGCTGATTTTCTGGAAAGAGAAAATTTCAGACGGATTGTGATATAAAGTTCTGTTTCGTTCGAACAAATAAAATGTTCCATATTGATGTCTGATATCTATCAAAAACCACGTTATAAATGTCATTCGATACTTTGATTTTTTCGCTGATATTCAAAGAGCAGAACTTTGTTTTTTACAGGTTTCCGTTTCGAAATTACATCGCCAGTTAGCATCGAAAATGTTGCAGCTTCCAGTTGTCAGTCCCGGCTTCGAGCGCTATCAATATTACCTGCAAGTAGCGAAGACAGCAAGGAGTGTGTTTTTCGTCAATCAGGAAATACTGTTGGAGATGTCTGACATCAGTTGCGAACTTGTTCTTGCTATCGACGACGTTGTACATCTCCAGATTGCTGGACTGGTTTTGTCAAAGACATCGCCTCTTCGCGAGAGTTTTGAACGGGGGTCAGTGCGAACTCAAGTATTAAATTTTTCCATATCTGATTAGTTATCTGATTTTTTGCTGTATTTAAAGTGCAATGCCAATCCGAATCTCGAATGTGACGCTGTGTGGGTGTATATGACAATGTTCAGAAACTGAGCATGTTTTCTTTGTAGTTACGCACAGGCTAAAGATGCGGGCATGATTCAAGCCGGAATAAAAGATTACCAGCGGCAAATCGGGATTACACGGCATTTGAAGCGGACTGGGTGTTACAGAAAAGAAGTTGATGATAAGCCCGGCATCCGAGGTCAGCCGCTTCACATAGCCAACTTCCAGTTTCTTCTCTGGATTTTTGTCGGGGGACTGTGTTTATCTTCCATTGCATTTGTAAGAGAAATACTTTCTCGCTATCGAAGAAGAAAGAAGGGGTCCACCGGCACCATGCAAAGATGACCTCTTGGGCCAGATTTCGATCCACATATCGTCCATTGTATTTATACATCTCGTCTCGAAATGATTTTTTTGGTTCCGCAATGCATGCTTGTAGCCGGCAGAAAGGTTTCCCTGTTTACCGGTTTCCCGGGGAAACCTTTTTTGGGAAACCTTTTTGAGAATCCATTTGCAAGGTTTCCCTCCACGCGAAATCTTCAGGTAGACAACCTAAATGTTTGTTCACATACTTGTCATTTACAATCATATCAGAGGGCCAACGATATGATAGATTTGCGAATCAGGATGTACAAGTAGAAGGTGAATTTCCAAGGCGCCCACAAACTTAAACTGCGTTTGTTGCCCTCGAGAACAACGCGGTATCAGGTTGACAGCAGCTGACAAAATGCCGGTTTGTCATAGAGCTTCAACAAAGATTCGACGATAAAGTATATGAACAAAGTTGAATGCCAGAGTGAGTGGTGAAATAAATTGAACAAAGAGCTTTTTGGTTTTCTTCACACTGCATGATATGGGAAACTATTCAAAATGTCGACATCTCGCTGTTCAACCAGGAATACCAAGTAGGGAAACCCGGTAGGGAAACCTTGCTAATGGTTTCCCTTTCTCACTACACAATCAAGGAAGCCAGGTAGATAAATCTTTTAAATGGTTCAACTCTCACCACACAATGAGAGAAGGCTTGTAGAGGATTTCCCTCTCAGAAGTCAGTGGGTAATATGGAATGCTACAGGCGAAGCAGCTGGTATGGTTCCAGTTATTATTTAGCGCAGAGGCAATGTTCAGTGGTACCGCGGCAGTCTGTCGGCCTCTTTGATTGTGACTTCATCTAAATCTGCCTCTTGCGGATTTGTAACTACTTCCCTACCTGTTTTTTCTGCAATTCAATGAGAGGAAAACCATTTGCAAGGTTTCCCTACCTGGTTTCCCTCGTTATTCAATGGGAGGGAAACCATTCAAAAGGTTTACCTAACTGGTTTCCCTCATTGTATGGTGAGAGGGAAACCATTCGCAAGGTTTCCCTTGTGATAAAGTGAGAGGAAAACCATGTGAAAAGCACACCTTTCCAGTTTATTGCGTCACGCACGTTGGCATGTAACTTTGTTTGTTATCAGTGGATTTTTTGTTATAGTGTTATAACTGAAGGGAGATTTGGCCAACTGTGGAAAACACCATAATTCACTGAAGATAAACAAGAGTAGTTCAAGTCGAAGCCAAGGAACCTCCTATATCACATGTATAAATATATCTGGTTGTAGCTATTGACAATTATCTGTCATGTTTCTAACAATAAATTGTAGGTGAGACTGTTCTGAAATGGCTTTCTCGAAGATCTGTTGTGTAGGGAAACCTTGCAAATGGTTTCTCAAAAAGGTTTCCCAAAAAAGGTTTCCCAGGGAAACCGGGAAACAGGGAAACCTTTCTGCCGGCTACACATGCTCTTTTCACTAATCAGGTCACGATGTGCTGCATTTCTAAGACGTACTGCAGCCTGCAGGTCACTTTTCTTATCCCAACTTCGACGACGGAGTAATTCATGCTGTTACAATTGGTCTCTTTACAGTAAAGTGATTTCGATCGTCGACAATTTGATTCTTAATCAAAATTAGTCGTGTGACGACTATTTGTATTGTTTGATAGTTTTAGATCTTTTGGGCCTAAATTCAAATCTTTCTGATCAGGCATCGTTATTGTTATTAAAGTCTTGACCATACCACTGGTGACGGATTACATTTTGCATGGCAGAGGCTTTCACTCACGTTATCAATCACTTGAAAATGATCTTGAGTCGCCCACATGTGCTGACATGTAAAACGATTTACGATTGTTATCGGCATTTTTATGGGGATTACGTTCGGTGATGTACGTCTCGGGGGCACATCACGAGAAAACATTCGATGGAATGCTGGTGTTTTGGATAGCCACGAGACATCCAGTATCACTCAAGCTCCTTGCGGGGATCGCAGGAGGGTTAACAGCTTTGAACCTTTGGAGATGAACCCCTCAGCCATATAGTTCTGTACATTAGGAAATTAAACTGCAGTTTGTTTTCCTTTGAGGCCCATCTCAGTTTAACAGCATAGTTCAATATGCTCAGTTCATTTCAAACTATCCATGGGTTTAGCTTCTGGATTGCGGTGGTCACAGCTTCGAAAAGTGTTAGTAAAGTTCTTCTACGAGCGATGCGAGCGCCAGATGACTGCACTTTCCATCTTTTTAGGACCGTCTTTTCACGCAGGAGTACAGGGGTCATGTTTTGCTGCAGTTTCGACAAACCGGCATTCGTACAGCACGGGCAGATGATGTACAGGGTAAGGCACAGCCCGTAGTGTAATGGACCAGAGTAGTATGGCCGTTTTGTTGCAGAGTCTGGTATTCCTGTTCAGAACCCATGTGTATGGGAAGCGCTTCAGGATCTTGCTGGAGCAAAATCCAAAAAAGATCCCTGGCCTGTGCTGACCAGCATTCCCATCACGGAGTTCTCCTGCAAAAACCTGGAAAACCCAGGATTCTACGCAGATGTTGAGGCCGATTGTCAGGTTATCCGACTCTGTCATAAAGACGGTGTGATGAGCAGTTTCCTTTGCCCTATCGGACAAGTAAGCGCCAGTAGTGCGTCTGCTGATACATCATACAAATCATGGTTATTTTAGATATTCAATCAAATCACGCTCGTCTGTGACCTCTGGTACAAGATTGATTGTTCGAGGTTAGGATCGTTTACCATGCTGTTGATTGCAATCAAACAACTGAAACTACGTATTTTGTATTTCAGGTCACTGCTATATCGAGACTATTCTAACGCAAGGCTTCAGTTCGAAAACTGGCCTTTGTTTGACGAATGCAGTAAGTGACAACCAAGAACACTCAAGTGATCAGCTGGGACAGGGGCTGGGGTAAAAGTGGAACCCCATGGCCGTGAAAGAGGGTGTTATTTTGGTTGGTCATCGGGGATGGTCTTTTTGTACAAGAGGGGGTGGGTGGGGGACTGACTTAACTACGTCCCACGCACTCAGTCAGAAATTTTACGTGCAAATTATCGAGAAGGGGGGGGGGTGGCTTCTATCAAAATAATTTTGAGGTAACACAGGTGAATGCTAAATACAAAGTCACACAGCCACCAGATTAAATTATTATCCGAGCCTCTTTGCATTAGGTCAAATTTGCAGAACAATGAAACTGGATACGAACGCAACTGCACTTTCTCTTTTCCAGACATGACTGTGAGCTTTTATCGCCAGAAGCCACGAGAAGCAACAAGCGATCGATCATCAGCACAGACTCGACTAAATATCCAGACTACTGAAGTAAGCAGCCTTCAGGTGACAAACTGGGGTACATGGTCCTCTTACTCACAATGCCCGTTTGGAACATTCATCAATAGCGCCAGAGTTCGAGTGGAAGCCAATCAAGGGGCAGGCGATGATACGGCTTTGAACGCAATCACTTTTTACTGCACCCTCCCACCTCGATCTTCTCCGCCTCTTCAGACCTTTTCACCCGCTTCGTTAATTCTTGAACCACGCTCCGGAAACTGGGGTGACTGGTTCCTGCCGTTCACATGCAATGGAAATCTCGCAGTTGGATTTGAGTTACGCCAGGAATCATCACAGGGATTCGGAGACGACAGCGCAGCGAATAATTTGAGGCTGATCTGCGACGACGGGGCGGTGAGTATTTTAGTTCCACAGTGTACTTCCATGTCACGATCACATTTACGAACTGACAGATTGTTTCTACTTCTTTCGCTGACGGAAGAGGGAGTTTTGGCGCGTGGACCGGTCGACATATGTGTCCCGAGGGTACAGCGCTATCTGGTGCAAAAGTGCAAACCGAGGCACCTCAGCCTTTTTCGGATGATACTTCACTCAATAATTTAATGGTTCTGTGTGACCCGGTCCCCGATATCAGCAGCGCCACAATAGCCCTGATTGGACGAGGACTCACGAGTTGGGGTCGGTGGACGTTGCCACAGTTTTGCCCACCAGGAACGTTTGTGACTTCCGCAATAATTCGACGTGAGGGATTCACTACAGGAGCAGATAACACTGGGCTCAATTCCGTCAAGCTTATTTGCACGAACCCTAGCCAGGTTTCGAACCCAACGACGACTTTGGCTGTCCATGAGGGATACTTTGGAACATGGTCTGGCAGTTTTGGATGCAGTGGGAGCACAACAGTGGCGAACGGTTATCGGTTATGGGGACAGGGGGTTCAGGCAGGCAATGTGGATGACTTGGCTTTGACTGACTTCGCACTTTTCTGTGACGACCGAACCGTAAGAGAACTCTGCTTATCGCGCACAGTGGTTGAAACTCCATTACTTTTGCTAACAACGAACGTTAGTACGCAACTGGTTGAATTTTACTGATGCAGGTTCAGCGGTACACGTCCTGGAATGACCCAAAACAAACGGCAATCGATTCGGTTGGCTCGGTAGTTCTTGCTGATGTCTGTCCAGTCGACACAGCACTTTGTGGCTTTCGTCTCCAAGTAGAATCTGACCAAGGATCACTAGATGACACCGCGATGAACAACATTCAAGGCTACTGCTGCCCATTCACATTTTCATCGCAGTCATCCACCTGCGAGGCCAGCTCCAGTGCTGCATCTTTCACCGCAATCAGATCACGCTCTGATGATGTTTCTTCTTCCAAACAGACTGCTTCGGAACTTGCATCCACTTCGTCTATGTTGCCCGACAGCAGAGTGCCGTTGACAGACGCGGTGTCCAACAAGGCGTCTATGGCGGAGGTGAATAGAATCATCAACGGAGAAGATGTCTCGGTATCCCAGGAACAGTTTTGCTGGCTTGTAAGATTCAATTGTATCTTTTCACTCGAGGCCTGAACTGACACTTAGCAGCCTACTGTACATGTGCGTAAATGTAGGTGTTGATAGTAATTACCTTTCCGGACAACACCAAGTCTGCTTGTGGCGGGTCTATTGTTGCTGGCAATGTGATCGTTACGGCAGCTCACTGCTTCCAGTAAGTAGCCCTCTTTCAATGTCGAGCAAATGATCTCTTTTTCGGAACAAATGTATGGTGCTTTGAAAAGATGATGCTCCTGCAGAAACGGCTTGACGAGAATGACAGACGCTACAAAGGTCAAAGTCCACATCGGAGTCCGACGAACTGACTACTCATCCAACTTTGCCCCTGTTTATGTGTCTTCTTGCGGACGGTCTTACGATGCAAAAACCGTGACTCCCTACTACACCTACAAGTTTGAGAATCAGAACTTTGCCAACGACGTAGCCGTTATCATACTTACCGAATTCATCGATTTTGCCGCGGGTTGTGTATGTCCACTGTGTTTCGAAACACCCCCATTGTCAGCGAAACTCGACGACATCTGCTTCACTACAGGATATGGCTACAACTCGAATGGTGAGGGGGTGATGCAAAGCATCTCGCGCTGCTCACGTGCTGCTTGGAGACGTGGGGGGGGGGGGGGGGGGTATTCACATTTAGTTATTGGGAAATACAGCTGTGTTACTGCTCCCATTCATGTTGATGATTGCAGTCTGTTGTTTGTTTCAGATCCTTCCACCGAGAGCAACCCACATGCTCTCCGACTGGTCCCTATGCAGATGACTAACTCAATGACCTTTGGGTGCGCTAGCCTAAGTGAAAGTGATACTTTATCATCGGAATTGTTCGTGTGCGGAATGTCCATCCCGCGCATCGCTGGTGTGCAGAAAGGGGTGTGTTCCGGGGATTCTGGTGGAGCCTTAGTGTGCCGATTGAAGGAGGATGAGAAGAACGATGTGACTGTGGCTCCACCACTGGGACTTATTGCAGGTTTCTGCGCTATTTCGCTTGCTTCATCAAAGGATGGCGCTTCTCGTACTCTGCCCAGTTCAAGGTGTCGGTACTACATGCGAGGAGTGTTGTCATACGGACCAACTCGTCCACTTTGCGGAGATGCTTTCCAGTCAGCCCAATACACTCGTATTGTCCGGTATTCTGGCTGGATTCAGTGGATGATCATCAGAAATGTTTTCGGGTAACTTGTTTGCGCACTTGATAGATCCCTGGATGATTGATAGATTCCAACAGTCCAGAGCTACAATCTTCTGGATGAAGCTCAATCACAAAGAAAGGACGTTCAGAAACATTAAACTTCTAAACTTCCATTCACATAATGTGTAGTTGAAATTCGAGGCATCATAAACGCTTTCACATTTCGCAAACCCACATGGTCAAGAAGCTACAATGTCCTAATACAATCGACCCGTGCGCACTGACCCCGTGCTGCTCAGCTGTCGCGGTTGGTTGATTTCTACTTTAGGATGCTGGGATTCAAGTAAGAGAGCAAAGCAGAGCAACGGCCAGGCTAAAACTGACGAAGATTCTCGCTAGATATGTAAACCGTGCAAAGCCCAGGTCAATCACAGAGTAGTGCGTGCTTTAAAAATTTACCGGTAGCAGAGCGTACACTGGGCAACTTCACTTGGCACCAAACTCGAAATTTCTACGTTACCAAAACCATTCACAGGAGAAGTCAGGAAGTGGCAAGGCGTTTAGAGCTTTTCGGAGCAGCGGTCAGTCTGTGAGGATCAGGGTTTTTGGATAAGCCTTTTTGCTCCTTCTTTGAGCCATCAGTCGATCAAACCGAGTGGCTGTGTGATATTCAGGGCAATAAGATGGTCTCAGTAAGGCTGGCCAAGTGGTTCCAAAGCAGCGCTAACCCACTTGATCACCCGTGGTTATCAGCCATTTTTCAACTGCACGCTCAACGTTCTCTTCGCACTTAATTCTACCGAATATAATTCCTAGAAAGGTGCCAGTGCGTTCTCACCTTTGTGACGCATCGTTGAAATGGGAAGCTATCGAATTAGCTAGAGTTATGGAACGACCCGCGAACAATTCACCTTCAGTTTATGAGACAGCCGCTGGCGGGTCACGGCAACACTCGCGGGCGATTAACAGAAACACGAGTACGAAGTCTTTACCGGGAATTTCCATTAACCCCGAAAGTGCCATTTTTTCGACCTTTAGGAAGAAATATTGTACCTGTTCTTGAGCGTTTGAATGAAGCCCCGTTCGAGGAGTTTTGAGGTCGCTCTGGAAATCTGCTCTCGGAGGGGTGAATCTGCAAAAAATCCCACATGATTCGCATCGGAAGCCGAAAAGAGACCACACCTGCCTATTGCAACACCAAACGCGTAGAAGTCCCCGAGTAGTACCCTCCAGGAGGTCGTTCCAGGAACACGGAGGAGTCTCCAGATAAGACTTGTCACGGGATCAGTGATAGCTATCGGTCCGACTTTGATATCGTTTTCCACCAGGGCGAATTTTCCATGGGTGTTCACTTTATCCAAACCCTCCTGAAAGCTAGAGACGAATCCGTTTGTTCTCTGAATGCTTGCCCAAATCATTTGAATATACGGGTCTCTTGAACTCTGAAAACATTCCAGACTTCAAACCAAAGTCCAAGGCAATCTTGTTTCAATTCTGTACCCTCAAG
>JAQIWT010000983.1:0-13265 GCA_034696485.1 Isohypsibius dastychi | reverse complement strand
GAGAGTTCTCTACACCACACGTGCCACGGTATTTTATGCAGTACAATACACACTTGCGATAACGCGGGAGACTTTTTTCCTGCTTAACGCTATGATTATCAGGGCGATGAAATATTCAAGGTAACGCATTTCGAACCGCTCTAATCACAAGCTGTCAAAATTTATAATTTCATACGGGAGGTAAGTTGTTTTTAGCGGAACAATGGAATGCAAGAATGATTTCGTCGTGGTAAATTAATCACTAAAAACAACATCTCCCACAATCTTTAAATCCATAAAGAGAAAGTTGAATGAACTGCTGCTGAGATCGAGTAGTATCGTCACTGACTGACGGCGCTAACGAGCGGCTTCTTAACCATTTCAATTATCGCCCGAACAATAGCGTAAACAAAAACGAAGTGCTTTACTTTATTGAACTATTATTCGCCTGTCATCACTTTAGGCATCAAACGCGGTGAATGCGAAAACAAGTAGTGACAACAACTCAAGAAGCTAATTTCATGTATCTGTTAATCATAATTCAATAAAATTTCAAATACATGAATTTCAAATTTCACCGGACTAAACACGATAAAATACGTTATCGTTTGTAATCCGGTATAAATTTGAGATTTATGCATATGAAATATCATAATATACTACAACATAATATATAAATATAATATGATATTATACAAATACAGAGTTCTGTATAGAATTCTGTACAGAATTCTGTATAGTATCAGTAGCGCAATATAAAAGAACAAGGGGAAAATTTTACAAGATTTTATGGTAACAGGAAATTTTTCAAATTGTTTTTCTACTGCCGGAATTGATCACGATTCATCCTGAGTATCACTTCATCGAACACCAACTAATCGCATCTTCGGGGAACATGTATATTTTCTTCACGGTATGTAAATATTGTAGCCCAGCCGTTTCGCCGATTGAATTCGATTAAAACCTGTTGGTGAGAATAAAAGGTTATTTTAAAAAGTGCGTCGCTAGCGAAGCTTCTCGATGACACCCCGACTGGTTTTTCGTCTCGCCGCGTTGGTCACTTTTCCGCGGAACCGGCTTATATTTATTCAAGGCTGCCTGATAATTTCTCGCCATCTAGCTCCACTCAATCTACCAGCTTTCGAGTTTTTTTTCCACTTTAAGCCGACCTTGTCAATAACGCTTTGTACTTTGTTTCACGCCTCATTTACAACCGGAAGCTGACAATCGAATATGTGAAACATCAGCCGAGTGTCAGAAAATATGCATACGTATATTTTCCATTCAGAAAAAAACAAGACTTGATTCTCTTACGAAAAACTGAACAAAAGTCATAAGTGAGCAAGAAATTCAGGATTATCACCCGAGCATCGCTTGGAAGAACTGGATGTACACGAATTAACAAAGCCGGCATCATTAGAATCACCATTTGGTCCAGGACTGTAATTTTCGTTGAAAATTGTGTTGATGTGGCCGACTGAAGGCCGTTCGGGCTGGCGACCGAGTGATTCTCTTCGCCGGTAACTCGGAGGAGCCGCACAAGGTTGTGTCAAAGAATGTGATAACTCGTTCGTTGCCGGAAGGTGGTGAATTTGATTCAGAAGTGGAAGTGGGTCCACGCAGGTCCCGACGATGTTTCTGTAATTTGGCGGTGGGGTCCTTGCAGCACATTCTGCACTCCGGTCAGATTGTATTCTGAAATTATATTTTTCATGAAATAAATGATAGAAAATAAAAATGACTGATATAAAAATTTCCGATTCAATAAAGTCACTGAATTCTGTTCTGAAGTTAGAATTTTGAGGTGGAAACGACCATTTAATTTCCGTACCTGTAGTCAATGACTGAAGCATGATAACTTGGCGGCGGCGGACGAAACTGGAATTCGTAATAATATGCTGGACATCCTGATCGTCCGAAGGAGTTCCGGAGTATATACGCAGAAAATGGTCCAGTTGACATTCTACGGAAACTTTGAAGAGCCGGTGAGTTCGGTCTGACAGACGATCCAAAACCCAACATGCTCCGCAACGACGTTTCAGTCCCTTGCTTCGCAGTCAACCGCCATGCTATACCGCTGACCGTCATCAAAATTATTCCAACACCTGCAAAAATGCTAGATCATAACGCAGACCAGGAAATAAATAAAACGCGTTCCTGAATGGAATTTTACGCTACACAGCCGATTACCAAACAATCTCACTATACAGGAAAAGCTTCAGTAAATATTAGACAACTATTTATTTTATAAACCAGGTTCATAGTTCAAGTTGGGATTCTTCAACTGCTGTCTTAACCGTTCAGTCTAAAATATTTTCAAGATAACATTATGAAAAAAACTCGAGTCAGTGCCAAACTGGCCGTCGGTCAAGTACAAGAGCAAACTTAAACTCTGTCACTTGCTGATGACCATCACCAAATGTACGGGGGCACGCGATGATCTGATCTGTCCTTCCATTACATTATTTACATCCGCAGTAGAGTATCTGTTTAGTCTCCCATCACTTGCAATCGTCGGATCATATGCCCCCACTGATTATCAGCTCACAAAGATGAAGATGAGCAGGAGTGCATCGAGGTCATTAAACTGTCTGATGCACCAAACACGTTTTATTGGAAATTTAAACCCACCTATTAAAAGCAGACTTATTGTCAACGAATCATCCCCATTGAACTCGGAGACTCCTTTCAGCGCACCGAGAACAATCCCAACACAAATGCAGGATAATGCTGAAAATTACCAACTGTTAAATTCCGGAAGAAAAATGGGTCAAATTTATCATTGCCTATGAAAGTTATGGCAATTATGAACCATCGAACATTGATATTTTCCGGGATTATTAACATCGGGCAACATCCTTTTCCGGTTTCATTTTGCGGCGGTTCATGTTGTTGTTGCAAATATTGGCCGGACAAATAATGTCCGTCATTAGCCGATGGGGGAAAGTGCATTCGTTGTGGAAGGAATCGCATCCTCCGGCCACGAACGAGGGTATATGGCGGAGGTGGTGGAAGCTCAACCAGAACGGCGTTCACGTCGATCGGGATATCCATCGCATCACACGATTCTGTAAATGATCCGAATAAGATACATGACGGAAAATAGGCTTTAAACTTCCGAACAAAAGAATGAAAAAATAACGTTGAATAACGATATTTCACCACGCTAATCTGCACCGCTGGCGATTGCCATGTATGAAAAAATACTTGCGTAAGCAGATTTTACAGAGACGCTCTTGTACTGCTTCGACGACAGATGTTGATCGGTTTTTAAAAAGCAAGATAAACATAGCCATGAGTTTCCCATTACTAGTTCTGGAGCCATTATCCAGGGAAATCATGTAACACTATTTTTGAAAAGCATTCGAAAACATGTATTTTTTTGTTCTTAATTTTATTCCTATCAGAATGAAATGAAAAATACATATATTTTCTGATTGAATCAGACTAGAATCCGAAACAGAATAACAAGTACCAAATGATGAAATTCTAGTCACGCGTGAAAGAAATCAACTGCGAAATAAAGTAAGTTACGTACTGTACTTTCGATTTTAACAGAGCAGGAAGTTAAGGCTGCTTGATAGATATCCACTAAGCAGCGTGAGAAGCAATAAAAACAAGCTGATCATGTAAGATGTAAGACTTTAACGAAAGTTCGAACGTCAAATTAGTATTTTCAATCTCAAAAATCCATGCAACCCACCCACCCGCTTTTCGAAGAAAAAAAGTAAGAACGATTAAATAAATAATTTAAATGTCACCGGTCTGCTTACCAGGAACATGCAGAGGAATATTATCGCATTCCGTTTCCAAATCCGGACAACCGCTATCAGGAGAAAGTGGAGATAAACAGGGATTTTGCGTTCCCGACTGACCCGTCAAAACTGGAGTGAAGATAGGGAAAGTGTACTGCACAGAAATGGCATCAGTCAGAGGATTCCGGGGCGATTCACTCTTGTCCGTTTCCGAATCACAGTCGGTGCAGAATTTCGGACAAACAACTTTATCGCGGCTCTGGCCGCCAGACTCTCGCTCATCCTCCTCTGTATTCACTTGGTCCAGAATGCCCAGATTAGCCACATGGGATTGGGATGAGGGAGGAGAATCGATATCCTTGACCATCTCATCTTCGCTCGACTGACCGCTCATTTTGTTGCAGCCCCTGATAAAGTAAACAAGATGCGATTGTTGAATATGTGGAATGAAAACGCAATAAAGGCGACTGCTTGCAAATTACTCTTACTCAAAAACGAACATAAAATCGGGCTTGCAAGTCATGAAAGCTGATGTTAACGTCGGCTCAGCCGGAAGGCAATTTGAACCATCTCATAACTGCTTATACTTGCTTGCCTCATTGGCTTATGTAAATAGCTTCGGCTAGCTCCTTTCACAGATAAAAGCTGAATGCAAGGAAATTTTTAAAGGCAATAAAATAAACCAGAACCCGGTTGAAATAATTCAATAAAATCAGCTGCCGCGGAGTGCAGCACAGTCCAGAAGAGAAATCATGTTTACAGTTGGGTTAATTCGGATCACACACCGGAAATTTTTTTCAAAGATAAAGGATGAACTTTGACTTTGATTGGTATTTTTCGTTTGAGGTAGCGAGCACTTCCGTTAACACCTCCTAAAGAACAAACAATAAACTGTGGTTGTACTTGAACAAGTCGCGTTCGTACGAGCGTTCAAAATTTTTTTCCCATTAAAATACGCGAACCAACTTGTAAGGCAAGAGCCTTCCTTTCTGCATCTCTGGTCACATCAACCGCCAGTTTGACCACAGTGTTAAATTCAAATGAATATATGTCTAGTACATGTGTGTAAATAAATCAAAAATGCGTTCATAAACAATTTATGAAAAATTACGTTCAAACGAACTTGTATGTTTATTTTCAAACCTGACAAGAAACTTACGAATGGATATGGAATTGTAACATTGAAACTTCAACATGTCAAAGAAGACGTCACACTGATGTAACCCGGTTTTTAAATTTACGAGAATTTCGTATCAATAAGAATATCGCAGCAAGGAAACAAATCAGATTCGCTAATAAAAATCGTTCAATATTAGCGCTCTACAATACTCACAACGAAAAGATTTTCTGCTGGTGGCGAAAGTCCTATATCAGATAGCTGACTAACTAACATCTAAAAAATAATAATCATAACAACTTATTTAATAAACAAAGTTTCTTATCGTGACTAAAAAAACATGAGGTCGAACAGACTGCTTACCGCACTGGAAGGAAGGCCGGCGATTTTGTTATTTAATCCCTCCGAACAATAACACACAACAGCGGTGAAGGAATGCAAATTTGTTGAACAATAAAGGATGCTATCCATTGAGAATGACCACAACGTGGCAAGGCTTCCAACCGAATAAACATTTTAAAAGCTCCAATGTCCAAAGCGATCGCTCGAGCTTTTTTTACGAACGCTGTTTCCACTGGCTGCTCAAGCTTGATTTGAAGGACACCAGTGGTCCGACGAGCTGAAAGAGAAAGTGTGGTTACATATGGATGGAACATGAGGACGGTGAGACTGATCACTTCGGAGGACGACCAAACCAATGGGAACAAAAAAAATGTTGTTACGGTTTCATATCCTCATTAGACGATCATGACTTGTCGTCATCATACTTGTTTAAAATACATAATCAAACATAAGACGTACCGTAAATCCAAGGATCTACACAAAACTTGTTTTGCAATTTCCGCAGATTATTTTGGTGCTCGTAAATGGATTTCAATGAGACTACCGCGGGTGCCTATTTTCAGATTTAAATTTTCTGTAACCTTATTGGCCAGCTGGCCAGCGGGATGCCGGGTATGAAACTAATTACGTCCGATGTATAGCGTCAATTGTACTCTTTAAAGCAAGCGTGAATTTTGAACTGAGCGAGCAAAGCTCCATTGAGAAACATATTCAATAGAAAGGATTGCTACCCGTAGCTCAAATAGTTAAGCTTTGAAATGTTTGTGGGGAATTTCGAAGTCCCGCTTAAAACTGAAAAAAGCAAAAAACAAATGACACTGCCGACGAGGTGTCCGAAAATCCATTGTCGTGCGAGAAAACACCGCTGATTTTATACTCATCCTGACATAGTTTCACAGATACAGCATTCAGTTCTGGGCCTCACGAAGAAAAAGAAATAAAAAGAAAGTTTCCATCGGAGGTGTTCGTCGTAAAATTTGCCAGTAACTGCTGTCGTTCTCTAGAAATTTCCTCTGGCCATTTCGCTCATAAAAAACAAGATGTCCATCAAAAACCATACATCCACATACCGATCATCGACTTGGCTGTGGTACAAGATTGAGAAAATTAAATTAAATGTGGCTAATTACCCAAGAATGTAATAATTGTTACAAAGAATCGTTTGCTAGTTTGTCTAGTCACAATATGAACATTGATTTGTGGAGAATTCAAAACGTGCAACCTGTGGACTTTTTCCATCTTTTTCAGCGACGGAAAACTTACGTGCAAATCAAAGTGCCCCAAGCTCGCTGTCTGCTGGCCGAGGGGCTTTGTCGAATATGGACAGATGTTCGTCTGACCAATATTTCAGAGTGGTGATTTGGCTCAAGCAAAATTGAATAATGAGAATCAATCGTCGGTCAATCCATGTCTGGATAGTTCGTTCCAGTTACTACGATTCCAATTGGTACGGTAGGAAGATGCAGTTCACCCATCGATTTCCATGAAAATGGTCGAATGCCAACCGATCACAACCTGTGTTAAACCACATCGATGTTTTGAGGTTCCTAATTATCACACAATACAAAGCGCCGTTCGCCACAAGTGCATTGAGCATTCTCACGTTCAGTCCATGTCCATTTAACAAAGATTCGCACTCGCAAGATTTACGGTAGTCCAATAGAGCGAGAATGTGTGCAGCTTACCATGAAGGAAAACAAACGATGCAGTTTCACATACACCGATCAAGATGAGTTGAGACGTGGATCCCCTTGAAAATCTGGCAAAGGTCGCAGCAGCAGCTCCTTCTGATGTCCCAAGCTGGTCACTAATTCAAGAGAAACGCAACAACAGAATGCAAAACCCACATCGTGCAATGCAGGAATCAGATCGACAACATACAGTAAACGACAGAACCAAAGATGTTCAAGATGCAATCGAATTCGAATCACATGGACAACTTTGGACTCAGTTGACCCTGGAGATGGAGAATCAGAAATTTTGGCGAAGGGGGGGGGGGTTCGAAATCTTGTCAGCTAAAACCCGCTTCGCTTTGGATAGAAGATGTCGAGAACCCCGAAGAATTTCCAGTGAACCGTTTTTCCGGAAAAATAGGCAGACCTACAGACAGTAACCCCACAGAGTTTCGGGGGAAGTAACGGTGACAGAATCACAGCAACAACTAGATGTCACGACCTTTGCGCCAGTATCGTCAGATTTTTTTGTTGTGGAAGTGCTGCACCAGGAGCCGCAAAAGGAAAAATGAAAAACAAGAGGTCTGACGCCGTGAGAAGACCGTTCGCTTGCATGTTGGATCACTGTCGTCACACATGTTCGGATAAATGCAAACAATTCGCAAAGCCTTCACGTGGCGAGCTGGGAAGAGCCCATCTTCGGTATATTCGATGTTCCGAATGAATAGTTTGACAGGCAGATAAGAATGCTGATCACACGCAATACAACGGCAAATCAAGAAGAACTGGGAGCTCAGTAGTCTGTGAAGCTGCCTGACGCTCAGTGTGACCTTTTTGTTACTGGCACGAGCCTATTCACTCATACACTAGTGTATGAGTGAATAGGCAACCGCTGTTGAATAATGATGCAACCGCTGTTGAAGGTACAGTACTGTACCTTCAACAGCGGTTGCATCATTCACCATATACAGAGATATTTCAACGATATATTGTCGCATGTACGTATGGAGGAGATTTCGAATGGCAGCATCTCATTCGTATACATTCTGTGGAAAGAGAAGACATATGCTCCACCGATAGCTCCTGGTCGTTTCGATGATCTTAGTTAACTTCTTGTCGACAGTCCAGCCAATTGATGCTTGGAAGGACCTGGGAACTCCTCACCGTGTCATCAACACCAAACATGACAAGTTCGTAAGCAGACAGAGACAATACAAAATGGCGTCTTTCGTCGACGTGAGTACATAGTTCTGCGAATTGGTTTCGGAATGAACAATCTTTACCTACACCCAGTGTTTGCGACCACGTTTTATCACGTTCGCTGGGGTTCAGTCTTCTTCAACCAATCTTAGACTGGAATTCTGGCAACTTTCCTGCCACAAGTTTTAAGGCTTCCGCAGTATAAATATATCGCTTCATTCTGCCGTGAAGCGATAGTTTTTCCGTTGGTTCATAGTCAAATATTTGCTGCTGGCTCGCTGGTGATGTCATGCAATCGAATACTCAGGCATGCCCCCCGAACAAGGGCACTTATATCTTCTGATGTGTGGTTCCCGTTTCATGACACTCCGCTCAAAGTTATGTTCGCACCCACCGAACCTGCTGCAATTGCAAGGACGGTGCTTGCAATGCATTTGCTTAGTCACTGACTGTACAGCACTGTATTCCGGTGGCGTATAGCTGAGTGTGGCCATTATTTGAACCCAATAGACTTTTGTCTTCGAAAATCCGGGAGCAGCCTTGTATCATTCGATGAGGAGGTTCCGGCCCTCTGGAACGCTGCGAACGTTCCGAATATGCAGCTTGACCAACGTTTTGGTTGATGAACAGGCTACCACAACACACGCCTTCCGCGAAGGTGACCATGTCGTACAGAAATGGAGGTATCGCTGGACTAAGTAAACCCCATGACAGACATCGTTACGTTCGAAAAAAGTCATCGGCGTGCATCAGTATACCAACGAACAGATACAATCGTGACGTTTCGGCTGATTTAGCGATATACTTAGAATGCTCTTACGTTCGACGAGAACTGAGCATGCATGCGACATGCAGTACTCACGTTGTGACCAATATTATTTACCGAGATTTAATCGTTTTTGTTTCCGTGAAATTGTTGCGAAAGGGAGACAACCATTTTGGCACACATCCAACCAGTTGCGAGTTGCCACTGAGTGGTTACACGTGTCATTTCTTGGGTCCATTCACTCAAAATACGCTGACCTTTGTGTTACTGAAATCACGAGCCTTTACGCTGTAGCACTGAACAGCAACAAGCAGAAATCACCATAATTTAAGTGGTACCCATGTCCAATAACTTGCAACCCTTTGGCACAAAAGCCGGAGATGGGACGGATGATCGAGGTTATTCAGTGAACGTACCGAAGTCACAGTTTCTATTGTGCCAGCGGTGCCGTGCTCTGGCCTGCCGTACCATGCTGTGTTTGAAAGCGAAGAGCTATTCGGCGAAATCGTTCGATAAGAAATCTCTTTCCTCGGTTATTATAAAGCGATGGCGAAGTCGAGTGAAACTGAAATGTGAAAAGGACACACGGCCAGCGTCATGTCAAAAGGCTAGGCTGCCAAGCGAAAAAGAAAGAAAATCGCTCTCGCAACCTTCTCACGCAGCGCCTCGGGCATAGAATTGGCAAGGCATGGCCCGTTTTTCAGGCCACTCGAAAACCGGTTAGCTGGTTGATTAGTTGCTGTTGCCATGGGGACCTCAATCAAAGTGGTTTATCTATCTGCAAGCTACAGCCTGTGAATTCAAGTGGCCAACTGGCAAAGTAAAGTAAACTCCGTATCACTCTACTGTATAGTTCATCAAATGTTTTAATGGCACAACGATCTTCGCCGTTCCAATTGCATTCACCACTAATCCGTTTTAGTTACGTCGTTTTTCATAATTTGTTCTAGATTTCGGTTGCATCGACCTCTTCAGCCAGGTAACCAGCGCAGATGATCGACACATCTTGTGAAGGCCAATGAGGTAAGAACAACAACAAATCATCTTGTGATCCTGAGTCCTGACCCTTGTGTTCAATCTCATGAATTCAACTTATTTTCAGGTAAAAGATTGTGAGAAAATTGAACGCTGAGTGATTCGGGAGAACGAGCTGGACGGATGGAGAGCTGAAACAGAATATTCTTAGATTGTTCGTTGGATGGATGTGGTAGTTATTTCATTTGAATAAGGTAAAGTAAAGTAGAACAAATTGGCCAGATTCTGTCATGCTTCAAAAAATGAAACTGTTGTTCTAGTTTCAATTGAGATCGGTTAGGTGTAATTCCTTTGAATCGGTGGTTTTTTATCTAAATCTTACTTGTATCAAGTCCACTTCGAGTTGAAAACGGAAGAAAAACTTTGTGCATTTTTTGATGATACTTGATTGCTGAACTGAAAAATAGCCACAGCAGTTCAAAATTTATTGCGAATTTTTAACATATTTACGGCCAGAGTCTCGGTGGTAGGGCCTCCCAGCGTTTTTCATGACGGCCTCGGTCCTCAAGGTTATTGATCAATCCATGGACGCTTCAAACCGTCGATCTCTTGAATAGCAGTATTTGTTTAGTGACACAGATAAAGCTTGAATGTCTGTGATGTAAAAATAAAGATACGTCCCAGAATATTCCGAAAAGGCATTAAATCTATGGAATTTACTGTCGATAAACTGGGTAGATAACAAAAGATCGGCGGCAGAATGGTGTTGTTATCAGAAAATAGGAGTGGACTCGTGGACCCTTATTGGTAAATATTCGGTAACAAATGACGCTGATTCGGTCTATATCTTGGAGTACGTGCAATGCAGTTCGTGCTGTTCATTTTTATTTTCGAGCTGATTCAGGCCATTTTTCAGGTAACAATTTTTCAAGGGCCAGAAGGATTCTCGATGTTCCTTGTGCTTGCCGCAGCTAAATGCCAGCTGGCGGGGGCATTTTTATCTTGATTTGGTGAACTGCCAGTCACACGACTTTTCCGAGAACCAGATATTTCTTGTATTTTACATAATAGCTGTTTTATTGTAGGACAAATTTCTTGAATTCGTCAGCGAAACCGGAAGGCTATATCAACTCGGGACCCTTGGGCGTCGGGGTACTTCGAATGAGATAAACTGTGAGTAACAAGAAAACGCTTTCATCCTCTGTTGTTTCCGGTTGAAAGTCACTTGTGTTGACGCATTGTCTATTGTCTCTGGCAGAATTGATTGCGACATTACCTGGAACTCGTTGTCTTCGCAAACTGGCACTTAGATCGCAGTGATGGCAACGAGTTCTGTTTACGCCGAGTTATCTGGTCAAAGGTTATTGAAGCGAGAGTCTATCAACGTGGACTCGAGTTGCGATGAACTGGCCGCTCTACTTTGTAGAGAGGCAAGAGTGCCGGAGGGTGTGCGAATCTTCGCGTCATTAGTATTCTTTAGCGACCTGACCTGAGTGTAGCTTTTATTGTAGGGCAGTCTGAGTCGAGGTCCACCGTGGGTGTTTTCTGTGGCGAAAGGTTTGGTTGCTCGCTGGGGGGTACGAGAATAAATCATAGACGTGAATTTTTCTTTTTAACCGTTTGGCGAACTCCGCTGATTTGGGTCTCAAGTTACTAGGTTAGCGCAACGTTGATCGAAGGCATTTTTAGCTTTGGCTGGGGGGTCACTGCAATCCATTTCTGGATGAAGAGACCATGTTACTGAATAACTGATATAACTATAATAGTTTGCCAATTGCCAATGTTAAATCTGATTGTTTTTCTTGCAGAACTTACAATTGTTTACCACGTGATTCAACAACTTGGCCATGGACTCTGATCAACTGTCAAACCAAAACATCCGACAAACTGGTGTGATAGTACAACCACAAAACCCTCGTCCGCAACAGTCGCCATTTAATGCCGACTCACATCATAAATCCCAATCGCATCCTCACCTAGTCTTTTCTCGTACAGACCAGGCGTCGAACGTAAAAGACGCGCCAACGAATGATAACACCGATAGATTGCAACAGAATCGGAGTGACAGCCCAAGAAGTGTCAATTCAAACCCGCCAGCCAATCGAAGTCCTTCGAGTCGCGGCCCACAAGGTATGCTGAAGTTTATTGTTGTTGAATCATAATAATTGGGATTTCATAGGTGGAATTTTACAACAAGTCCTTCAAAAAACGGCGTACCGACCCATGGCTACAGATACCTCTTACAACATGGCCAGTACCCCGGGTCGGATGGGAACTCGCTTACCGCTATCTTATCGCAGTCCAAGACCCTTTAACGACGGTGTTCGTCAAGCACACAGCAGTCTCAGAACAGCACTGAACCAACCCATACAGAACAGTTCTATGATGAACCGTACTCCGGTTCGTCCTGTTAGGTTCGCTCCCCCTCATCTTCCGCATGCATCCGAATATCGCCCGCAGCCCAGTTCGCCGCGACGAGCTGGAAACTCAAGTGAATTGGGTAATGGGGGAACTGACTCTTTGGCTAAAATATCGGAGTTGGCTGAAATAAGCCGTGCGTCCATCCCTATGCCCCCGCTGGAAGACGACGATATTTCTGTGATTTCAACTCGGGAAAACGGTAGAATTCAGCCTAATGCCTCGGAACCTCGAAAGAATCAAACTCAACGTGACCTCATGCCACCACCTCCATCACCAGGTTTGTTAGATTCACTGTTACAATGTGTATGATGTGTAGAATGGTTTGTGATGTAGGATCACCTTCCCGTACGGAAAGCCCTTCAAGAAGAGAGGAAAAATGGAATCCCCGAATTACGTCGCGAATTGCGACGGAATGTCATGATTCGGATATGCAGGTCGAGATTGTTAAAACGGTTGATCCTGCTCCCCTGCCGACAATTGATTCGAGATCAGTCATCCTCAGCGAATCCAACCTCGGATTCGAGGACTTTCCAAGTGTGATTTCTTATCTCAGCCTTAAAGAGCCACCGTTGAACCCACTGGAATTCGGTACTTTTTTCGTCATTACCAAGTTAATTTCTGCGGTGATTTGTGGTTTACGTTTTGCAGAAAATTCGCGAGATGTGCTGATGTCTATTTTCGGACCAAATATGACGCTGTACCAATGTGGCGGTTGCGAATCGACATTTGTCTTCCGGCACATATTCATCGATCACTTCTATCGGGGAACCATTCCATATTACCTGAATTGTGATTATTGTCGTGAACGACATGCGTTCTCCAATATATGCCAAGTGAAGGATCATGTGAGATCACATGGAATGGATATCGACATTTGCAAAGGATTTTCTCTTACGGTTGGAAGCGAAATTGATTCTCCTCCATATAGCTGCGATGAGGACGTTATTATTCCGGAACCTATTCCTTTGCAACAAAAATCGACGAGGTCACTAGTTTCTACCACTTCGTATCGCCCGACTCATCCGGCGAATGAAGAA
>JAQIWT010000982.1:0-13267 GCA_034696485.1 Isohypsibius dastychi | reverse complement strand
TCAAAAATGGATCGAACTGGATGAACGATTCCGACACGAAGCCAGAGATCCTGAAACACGGACAACTGCACATCTTGCGACAAAGAAAGTGTCCTCTCATCTCACCACACATTTACGAGGCTGGAATTCAAAAACATCTTCGGCATTGGTTACGGCTAGCTCAAAATCAGTCGTACAATTAGGCGGTCAGGCACAACTGGTTATTCACAAGCAGAAATCGACAGAATTGACGGTTGCGATTCCCGGAAGCAAGAAAACCAAGCTTGTTGGACATCCCAGTGTTGAACTGAGATCAAGAAAACAAGAGGTCAATAAGAATCCCGGTTCAGATGGGTTTATAAATTCTTTGTCACTGGGTTCGGATGACCCACAAATTTCTTTGGACATTCGCCCACAGTTTAGACTGGATCACGCAAAAACGCTGGCTGATAGTCACCGTACTCTGCACAATCTTGTGGAAGGTGAAGAAAACGCAGATGGTTGGGAAGATGAAACTGGAAAGGCGGATGATATCGGCACATTCACATTCTCTCAGATTCCACCTGATTTTCGTTGGTCCCTTTTGAACACCAACGTTACAATGGACAAACTGGCAGAGGACACACATGGTTCATTCACGAACATCGAAAATCGCAAGATGCGGCAGAGAACTGACAGTTCAAAATCAACCGCGGTCTGTGAAGCACCATCACTATCAAGGAGTAATTGTCATCTGGCTGTGGATGAGGATGTTGAAGAAAATCAGCACGCCGACTCAGTTCGTGAGAGAATTATGCAGACAGAGATGAACGGAATATTGGAAAGAGCGACAGCCTCACCTGCACCACTCCCTTTACCTCACTACATGTGGGACAAGCATCTCAAGCCCGAGCGACTGTCAAGAACAATTCATAAAAGAGTATCGAGAAAACCGTCCATCAGACTTCCCCGAATGGATGGTGATGCACTTGACACGATCCTGACGAGGCAGAAATTGCTGACATTCGGCGTCGATACAGAGGATCCACCACCGTACATACTAGGAAACAACGGCCATCGAAAATCTAAAGTGCTACACATCACTGCTCCTGGGCGTACGGTATCTTGTCTTGATACGCAAAAACCCATACACCCCAGATTGCAAAGGAGCTTTATTCTGCAACACGGCAGTAGAACTCGTAAACGAACAGCAAGTGCTTACACCACTGCTAAGAAAAACGAGACTGCTTTGAACATCCCAAAGACACGGTCGAATAGGTCGACCAAGAAAACACTCCGCCAAAGCAGAAAAAAGCGGAGTGATACGAATGCAACTGTTTCATTGAAAACTGCGGCGGCGATAGATTCACAACCAAACAAGATTTGCAACCACAGTCAGCACAGAAAAAACCGAAGGATTAAAGTCAAGTTTGTCACCAAACAGCCAGCGCCTTTCAACAATTACAAGACTCGTGGAGATTACACGGTCGATGAAACATCGGCTGTCGCAAAGCCAAAGAAAAATAAAATGGCATCTGTCTTGAATGCTAACTTTTGGAAAAGCAAAGCGCCATTCGTGGTTGCACTGGATGGCAGGGTCGACAAACACATGATGAAATATCTGAAACTGTACCTTTTGGAGTGCGTGGATGATGACTACAGGACGCATCTCGTTGCAAAAATGTTTTCGACCTTTTCATTCACGGGATCCACTGGTTTCAACTTGAAGGTGAAAAACCAAGAAGATATAGAGTTTGAAAGGCTGCAGACCCGATCACTTCGTCAGCTGAACTATAACGTGATTCCGCGTCTGTTGTGTCAGAGAAGAAGCGATACAATGGGCAAGTGTTTTGAATCAAAGGTAGATCTTACTGCCTTAGGAATCTTCGAGCTTGAGTCACAGCAAGAAAAAGAGGAAAAACTTCAAGGGAACATGAGTTTTCGGAATATCTTTGGTTCAAGATTTGCGAATAACTGCCAGAAAGCTGGTCGTCTGTCCTTGTTTAACTTTAACCGAGAGTTCCACAACCAAATCAGCATCAATCGCATCATTGAACGTTTCACTGGAGAATATCGACATGCCTATTTAGCGCGCGCTATTTTGAAACTGGAGAATGGCGTTCATGCATGGGGCCCAGTTTCGCCGGCTGGTAATTCGTCTCCGAACAAAGAAGAACACGAACAACCAGCCACTGAGCCGGATATGGAAGTAGCAAACAACAAAAGAACACCATCCGGTCCCAAAAAAATTGCTCCTGACGACAGCAAATACGAAGATGAAAACCCGGTTATCAACTCTGATCTCGCAAATGTCAAAAGTAAAGGAAATCGCATCGTCGGATCAAAACGAGAGAACACCGGAAGCCCCACTTCTAGAAATGTCCCAGTGACACTACCGAAGGAAAACAAAGACCACCCGAAAGATACGCATCAAGCAGATAGTGGTTAGTCTTAATTCAGACAAGCTGATACCGGCGCTTATTTAGGTGCTGATTTATAAAACAATCTTACGTTTTAGGGAAAGAGCTGAAGCAGCGTATTTTGCACGATGAAGGAACAAACAATGACATCAGCATCAGGAGTAATGATCAGGAGATCAAGAAAGAATTCTTTTCCGAAGGGGAATCCCACTGGAAATTTGACCCATCCAGCTATTTTGGCAGGGCGCTAAACAGCGTGCAACGACCTAATTCACGGCAACTTTTCGTGTTTCGTTCTCAAATGCAGCTAACAGGACATGGTTTAACAGCATCATTAAATCCCATTGATCAAGTATTTCTGGAAGATCGATCACTTCTTGCCGTGGTGAAGTTGCTCAGACACGACCAGGCTATCGAGGACCCGTTTACAAACGACAGCGATAATATTCTGGAGAATGAAGAGGAATATACTGAACGGGGTGCAGACGGAAACAACAATCCGCTTCTGCATGTGTTCGGTTCCGGATCCAAATTATCGGAAGAGCCCGGCATCTTTCACACTACAAAAACATTAAAAACGGCAATAAGAACTCTTCGGGAAGTGGCACATGCTGGGGAATATGCCGCAAAGAATTCCCAGTTTATCGATAACGACATCTCGTTTCCTATTCTGGAAGAACTGAAAAGAATGGATCACACACTTTCTTCGACTTCACCAAACTTTCTTTTCGAGAGTCTTGAGGAGACTACACGAAGGGGAATTCTGAAAAACAATCTCGCGTTTGCCACAGGGCCACTTCACTGCTTCAAAGATCTAATGTACGCAACCGTCACCTACAACAGAATCGCAAAGCGTTGTGAATTTTATTCAAAAGTAATAGAGTATTTGCTGAGTTTGGTGTCAGCGGATGAGGATCAAGTTATCACGAGAAAATTGACGCAGCTGCACCTAAGACCACCGAAAGAAGGTATCCATATAGTAAAAGCAATAATTCGTTGTATACTACAAAACTGTTGACTATGTACGGTATGAGATCGTGAGGTCGTGACTCGATTTTCTGAACAGTGTTAGCGAGCTTTAGCTTCAAAACACAGTGATGAATTTGGTTTTTTATTGCCACAAGTCATAATCATGGATGCATGTATAAGCGTTTTTTCTCTTCCTAGGCTCAGAGCGGCTCATTACCCATAAAACGCAAATGCGGGAAGCAGGACTGGCGATCGAGGAACTGGAACTCAGAAGATGTTCCGTCGAGTCTGACCACAAAGATTTCAGTATTTTGATCGCGGTGAAAGTATTGCACCTACACTTGGCAAGACTTTATCTTTGTGAACGGGCAGATGACTTGATCAAGATGAACGCAGAAAAGAACAGCCAAAATGTGACAAACGAATGGCTGCGACGAATGAGAGGGAGTTGCTCGCTTAATACTATACCAGCAGCACGCGTTGTCCAAGAACAACACGTTCTAGAAATCACGCCACCACCGAGTCCCCTGAGACATCCAAGTCCTACTAGAGCGAAATTAGAGCCTGCCATCGAAGCACCAAGTGAGGACGAAGCAAAGGACAAAAAAGTCAAAGGAGAAAAAAACACAGACAAATCAAAAGTCAAACAAAAGATCAAAGACGGGAAACTAGATGAGATCAAGAAAAATAAACCTGCCTCAGCTTCAGTCAAGTCGAATGGGCCCGTTTCTAAAAAGAGGTTAACGAAATGAAGTATCAAGGTTATCGAGTGAGGACCTCGGTGAACAACAAGAATGATTCAGCCAAACTTCGACATCAGTTGCTCACATTGATGTCAACAAGACAACCGAAATCTATCAGGTTGATCACTCATAACAGAAGTGGAAACTGAAACAAAAGATAAGCCTGATGATGTTTCTGTGAGACTCTCACTTGGACATGATTCCTGTGGTCATATCCTAAGCCGACCGAAATCATTCATTCCTATCTCGTTCAGTCACCACAGTAGTCCATTCATTTCCATGGAAACAAAGGCCAGCCATTGTCACACTGACAAGATCCACGATCGTAGCCCTTCCTGACGATTCAATTAGAAGTACTCTCGCGATTTACCCTTAAAATACACAATTAAAACCCGCATTAGACTAAGAGACATTTGTCTGAAGCGTTTCCGAATTGATATAAATTAGTGTAAAGTGGCATTTGATTGCACCAGACCAAAGTCGATCATAAAATTAACCCGAGCGGATCAAACGTTAGCGGGGATGTCAAGATAAATTGCGATGATGATAATTGAACAGAAAGCTTCGAAATTTAAAAGCTGTAAATTCGAAATGCAAAAACTTGAGAAGATATTATTTAGATAGGTTTTAATTTTGAGGTTTTAAAGCAAAATGGCATGCTTTTTGCGACATTCGAAGTACATGTCGTTCGAGTTGGAGTCGTAGCGACCAGCTGAAAACATGAATACATATTCGATCTGTGTTCTGATCAAGAATCGAACCAAAATTGTCGAACCGAGAAAGACTGTCGAATCACCCACTTCAAATTCACAATAAGAGGCTTATCAATTCAAGCGGTTCAGTCTATTTTCTTCTAGTGAGCTCCTGATTCCAATTTTTGGCTTTTGCATTAAAAAACTAAATCTCTTGACTTTCCTTTTCTTCTGCTTCGAATCCCATGAACAGTGTGTGCTTTTCCAAATAAATGGCTCAAACTAAAGACCGTGCGACTCCCGATGCAGAAGCTTATGACCCATCGGCATTGGAGTTTCAATCCAAGGTCATAACGGAACACACACAAAATACAGGCTTGTATTTTGGGAAATTTTGCAGCGGGGTAAGAGCCACACTGAACATTCATTTGAAATACAATGCAAGACAGCAAATAAAGATGTCGTGCTCCTCGTTTTAGTTTGCCTCTTATAGTCGTAAGCTCGGGGCATTGCGGGATCAGGGTGACCAACTTGCGCGGGCTTTCTCACAGTATTCGGAGACACAAGCACATTGCTCAAGCACAAAGAAGCATTTGGTGGAGTTCAGCAGTCTAATAGCTGGTGTACAAGACCATATGCATGCGAGAATACTCCGGATTGAAGCAAAGGTTGTAGCAGGATTCTCAAAATATGGTGTAATGAGTCGAGTCATCAAAGATGAGGTAGCTAAAGGAGCGTCGATACGAGAAAAGGAGCACCGTCACATGGAAGAGTTGCAAAAGATGCATGTGAGACATAGCAGCCAGGGTGATACCATCAGCTTCGCGCAGATCCGACAGCAAACCGATACCGCCAAACTAGCTGCATCCGACGCTAAAAAAGCCCACGAAATTCTGTTGAAAGAAGCGGACAGGTTCGAGCAGCAGAAGCTTGAAGACCTAAGGAGAGTACTGATGAATTATTGTGAAATAGAACTGGCTTTTCATGCAAAAGTTATGAAGCTGTACTCACAAGCTTATAATGTCGTAAAAAAACTGGATGGTCTGGAAGACATCGAAACTTTCCGAAACCAGATGCACATTCTTCAAGGATCCTCCTCGGTCGTACCTGATCCAAACCTGGTTCTTCGCTGGGAGAATGGAAATGCTTCTAGCTCGGATTCAGACGAAGACATCGTCCCAGCTAGGAGACGGGCTCCCTGTATCATCAACCGAACACGCTTAAACGGGAGTGGAGGTTGCAGATTGAAGCCGCAACGTCCAGACTGAATCGACATTTCTCACCGAATAACATTCTTCAAAACTTCTTGTTGAATTGGAGCAGTGATTATTTTCTCGCGATTTTCATATCGTCACCATCGCAAACGACATTTGCAAAAGATTTGTAATGTGATTTGGGCACTTTTTCATAATATTTCTTATCAGACGTCATCTTTTCTTGATTGGCCAATGTATTTTGAATTTCGGGCAATAATTCCACCACACATTACCCATAATGTACGCATGCTGTATGGTTACGATCCTGGATTCTTTTCGCTTCATGAGCTGACTGAACCGTCCAGCGCACGTAACGAAACTCTCATGAAAGATGTTTTCACCACCGTATCGTATGATTATCAGCTGCTATGTATAGCATATAAAGTATCGGAGCAGAGCATGGTACACTGCACTACATGTACTTGATGCGGCTTCCTGGTGAATATCGGACGATCAAGATCGGACCAAGGCAACAGGTGTTCCGCCGTTCGTTAAGATTACCGTTTGATGACGTTAATTCAAATTGCCCAGAATACTGTTCTAACTCTCATCACATTCATCCGCAATATCCACGATGCCTAAACCAGGCAAAAAAAAGGCAAAAATGCTCCCTTGGGTCAGAAAATGGCGAAGAGGGACCGCAGAGCACACTTATCTTGAGGTAACCAAAACCTTATGAGCCCATGTTTACTGATTTGAAAGATTCATGTTATTCAAGAGACATCTGATTACAGGACTTGGCCAACTTCGAAGACAGAACAGCCAGAAATGCATTCGTTCAGGTTCTTGTTCAGCACCGACCACATCTACGCCGAGTTCGACGCAAGGAGATTGGCGATGAGATGCGACATCAGGCAATGCGGATCCAGCAACAGGCTGACAGACAAGATGAAACACTGGAGTTCTTGCTTACGGATATACATGAAGCGTATGCACAAGAAGAACTTCTGGCGAGGAGACACACGGCAGCTTTGACAAGATTAACAGAAATACATGAAAATTTGAAAAAGTTTATGGAGGAAGAATTTTATGGAAACCTGCGGACTCTATTGTCCGAATTTTGTGCAAAAACCAACATACTTACTCAGCAGAACGATCAAGAACTTGAAAAACTTGAGCTCCGAAAAAGAATTCTGGACGAAGAGTGGACAGAAGAAGAGACTGATCGGCGTACGAAATTTCTCACATCAGTTGACGAGATAAAGAATCGAGTAAGGCACACTGATTCTTCGGCACACGCTGTTCTCCGATGTTATGGCTTTTCAGTAGATCATGGAAGAGAAACAAATTCTTCGTATCCAAATGGAGCGTGTAATCTCGGACCTGTACCAGAAAATGGAAGATGAATATGTAAAATACCGGAATCGAACTGATGAAAAACTGGCACGTTATCAAGAGCTCAGGGCCAAGGACGAAGTCAGCTCGAAGGAAGTCAAATACCAAGTCATGCGGATAAATATGCTCTCGGTAAATGACACTGTCGTGGATGTCAAGTGAGCACCAATAATTCATGTTCCATCAGAAACAAGTTGCAATGAGAAAAGCAAAACTCACAGCATTCCGAAACTCGGCTGAGGTCAAGATGAGGTACTGGGATGAGGTACGGTTAAAGTTGCTAGCCCTTACGTATACCGGAAACGAATACAATGATATCATGATATTACAGTTAAAAAGTCGGTTAAAGGCAGCGATTGCCGTTGTGAAGCGGAGGATACGATCAGGAAACTTGAAGTTCAAACGAGAATACAGAGAGATGACAATGCATTTCCAAAACGCGCAAGATCAGCTTCACGCACTGGAGACAGTGGTGAGTTTTGTAAAGAAGTTTCAAATTCGCTTCTCGTGTGAAAGTGCACTTGTATGTGAAACTGGGAAATCCCTGTAAATCTCTGGTTCCATCATTTCAATACAACGCAAACCGTTAACACAGGGTGTTCGGCTAGTACGGCATGCGCTTGCTTGTCACCGTATGCAGGAGCCTGACGATAAACTATTTGCATGCACGCGCAATCATCTATCTGAAAAAGAACTGGAATGGTCGGAGACCTTCAAGAACAACATCGGAACATTCCCAATGAACAAGGTTAGATTTCTTCCACTCGGGTGATCTGATGTAACCGGAATACTTTCAGGGCATTAGCGAAGTTCTTAAAATGACCCCGTTAATGATGAATAATGCACATATGGAAGTTAAGAATATAACACGCTCGTATGAAAACAAGCAACTCAAACGGCAAAACGATCGGCTGGAATCCCTAATCAGTGAATATATCAGCGCCAAAACCGTCACGGCAGACGGAATATCTCAACGCGGGGAAAATCAGCTGCTGACAATAAAAGGGCCGACCTATGTCGTAGTTGAGCCGTAAGTCAATTACAAGCTTGGTTCATAAATTCAGCCAATATAGCCAAAAATATCCCACAGAGGACAAAGAGCTGCGCGTATGGCAAGTGGTGACAAAATTTCGCAGCTGAATAAGGGCAGGTCAAGATAATGGAGGATCGCAACGTGGTGCTCCTATTCGAGGCTTCGCGCATATTTTGTGCACAAGTGGAAATGGACCACCCAAATCGAATGTGTATTGTGAAGTGAAAGCATAGCTATATTCTGCAATCACACTGGGTTTCTCAGTACGCAGTGCAATGGAGTTGGATTTGTCTCCCCCGAAATTTATTCCTGATGGGTTTCACAGCAAAATCTAGCATCCTTGTTGCCTAACTACGATGATTGGTTGTGATTTGCTGGTTGAATAAAAAAAAACTGAAACTGACATTTGTTGATGTTTTGTCATGGCTGACCTTCTCGTGTCATTGGAAGAAGGTGACGCACCGGTTGAGATTCCACATCCACGATTACGCTCGTTTATCCCAAAACAACGACGAGATTTCGGAAGGCTGTTGCAGTATGGCCACATCGAACCAGTCCACTTCGTATGCAGACCTGCTAACCAGGAAAGGCAAGATCAGTTCGTCGAAAAACTATCTACCGAATCCGGCACCCAGGAGGGGTGTGAATATTCCACTAACAGTGTACGATCCTGCATATCACAAATTTAGTGCTAATTGATTCAGATATCACGTTTCGATCCCTTGAGTAAACCTTTTGATTACAATTCACGCTTATCAGACGAACACAGAATTACCTGCCACAGAGAAAAGATCTCTCTGCTTCGTCGAAGGAGCATGGCCGAAGGATGTTCAAGCAAACGATACAGAGCAGACTACTCGTTACAAGAAAATTATTGAAAAAGAAGAAGGATACATCCAGTTTGTCACATCTGCTGCTGAGGTAAAGCCTGAGATGCCAGATTGAATTGAATTGATGATAAATGGTTCTGCTCGGTTTAACGGTAATTATTTGCAGTCGATTGAAGAAGTTGTGAAGGATAATAACATATTCGACTATCTGGAACAGTACTTCGAAGACGACGAAATCGACGTTACATATGCTGATGGGTTTGGCGTTAGTTTGGTTTCCGAATACCAGTAAGTAGGGAGTAATCAGTATTTTTGCTTTTCTGAACCGTACTGATGTTTTTCAGTGATACAACTTGTAAATTTGAAAGAAAAGTCCAGGATCTGTTCTTTTTCCCAAAGGAATCAGGGAAGGTTGCGGTAGCATATCAAGAAATCGGTCGCCAGAATGTACCATATAATGATGGAGCACTCTTTGGATCAGTTTGGGATGTCAGTGAGTGATCCGGTAACAAACCTGTTTTGTTCATCAAAAGTGCACCAAACTTGCTTTACTCACTGCGAGCAACTCAAGGCTGTAAAACAAATGCCAGGCAAAATCGATATTTTGTCTTATTTCAGACCTCATCTACAAACCCGTTCAAAAATTCGTGCCTCCATTCCGATTGTACTCAATAATATACAACCCAAAGGACATCAATTGTCTGGTTGGTTCATTATGGACAGGCCAACTATGTAAGCCACTAGATATCAGCTCTGTTTTATTTGTAAATTCCGATATGATGTAGGCCAATGGGACCTTCGAGCTGGGGAAGAACCCACTGTGACAACAGAACTGGAAGTTGGCCATTCAAAAATTTGCCGAAAAGTGCAATGGTTACAGTCAAAAACCATGACAGATCTTGTATCTGTTGGCAATGATGGGCAGGTAAGCAGACATTTCTTGAGCAGTACTTCCGCATCAATCAAAATCTGGTTTTGGGGAAGCTGGAAATGGGAGTGGTTCGTGGAAGGGTGCAGGGGGGGGGGGCGTAGGCGTGTAACGTACGCTCTATAAGCTGACTTTATATGTCTCAGTGTTGCGTGGGTGGACTTTGATTGGCTGTAGGTAGGCATCTAGTGTCAGTCTCAACCCGTTTCACCATTTCGCCGAATCCCACGCAGGGTTCGACCTTAATCCATTCATCCTCGGCCTACCTTGTGCACTCTGTGAATAGATGCAAATGGGTGAAACTTTGTTTGCAGAATTTGAGATTTTTGCAGATGATTTTCTGGGATATCAGGAAATGGAATGAACCAGTAGAACAAATAACTTTGGATCCTAACAGGACGAAATCCCCTACGGCAAAAGATGGCACCGCGTGTGCTTGTGTGGACTTTGACCAGGGCATCGTAAGGAAAAATACTTTATTGTGACCTGTGTTCATGTTGTCTAATTTACAGCCAAGCAGGCTTTGTGCTGGCGCTGACCGGGGATATATCTTTAACATAAACCGCAAATCGAAGAACGCACACGAAAAGATAACGTGGGTATGGAAAGACGTGATCACCCCAATATTATCTCTTCAACGAAATATTGCGCATCCACGATATATGCTGGCTGTTAGTTGTGACGACGCAAAGGTGTGCAGATGAAGCGTTCACTGTTCAGGGTGCTTACAATTTGCCTTCCTTCAGATTTTTGCGGATGATTGTCGCGACAGTTGGATCATCGACATTCGGTGAGTGAGCATCGTTATCCGGCCTTGTTCGTGTCAAGCAGGGACAGTATTTTTTCAGCCCACCAGAAGGTCATTTCACGGCTGGCTGTTGGAGTCCCACACGTTGCGGAGTTTTCATGACCACCTCGACTAACGGCAGCTTTGCGGCATGGGACCTCAATCGCGGAAATCGTTGTTTGACGCCTGCCGCTTTTGTCGACGTAATTATCACCAAGAAACTAAGTTGCAAGTATTTTCTACCATCAGTTTTCTCATTCAAAGGTTGATACCAAAGCGCTGACCTGTCTGGCACCGCATGATGAAGGTCGGCTGTATGCCGTAGGAGGTATAAATGGATCGTGGGGCATCGCGGAAGTCACAAACGCTCTATACATACCGACACAAAAAGAGAAGAACGATGTTGGAGAGGTGTGACGGCAAGCGAAAACTGCTTTTTAACAATTCGACGACGCTTTGTATATTCACAGCTTTTTGAACGAGAGGGACGTCGAGAAAAAATTCTAGAAGGCCGTGGTCGTGAAAAACAAGCTGCCCTGAAAAAAGAAGTAGCTGCAAAAGCGGAGGCAATTGCAACAGCTGTCAAAGCCGGCAAACCACCTCCTGTTTTCGAGCCAGAGGATGTTCTCGATCCAGTTTATAACCTCCCGTATCGTCCAGGTCCCTTGATTGCGCAGGAAACGCCACCAGCTAATACGAAAGATATATCTCGTGAGAAAGCTGATGCATTGGTGAAGGAGTCGCTGAAGCAATATGAAGCCTGGGTAGTGGACGAAGAAGAGGAATTCAAACACCGATTGATACCAACCGTATTCGACTGGCAAGTAGAGGACACCGGGGTTGGCAGTATAGTGAGCAAAATGCAGCCCAACATCCCAATCAATCGTCAGTTTCCTAAAGGAACTCAAGCTGGAGCTCAGACCGAGCGCGATGAAAAGGTGGAATCGTATACAAACACCCAGCTTGGCGTGGAAAAAGAGGATGGTGAACCTGCAATTGCTGGACGGCCGAACAAACCCACTGAATGCACGCCAATCGTCCCCATGGACTATTCTGCAGAAACACGGGAACAGATAAAATCATTTTCTGAGCGAAGAAAGCAGTAAAATATTCGAATTAGTTTGAACGATGTTGGTGGGCATCCAGAACAGTCGACCTGCCTCAGAATCATTTTATCCTTCAAAACTGCCCACACGGCCGACCGATTTAAGTGACTATTTTGATCGGTGACGGGATGATATTGGATGGATCACCTTACTACTTTTGACTATACCGTCGACACTCGTTATTCATTCTGCTTCTGCGTATCATAAAAAACCCACCAACAAAACTGAATAATTTTTGTCACCCTCCAAAAATTATTACGTAAACCGTTTCAGAGCCCGTGGTTATGCTTGAAGTAAAAATACTGTATGAGAGATATCCCCTCCCCCCCCCCATCATTTCTGCAATGTTAAAGACATTGATTGATGGATTTCCCCCACTGCACTGTAGAGAATGGGGGCACGATCTTGTTGCTGACTGCGATGTCTCTGGTGGCCATGTTCGAGCCAGATCCCTGCCACCAACGGGCTATATTCTTTGTTCTCGGTTAAGAATTTAGAGAGCCACATACCAAGGGTTGATCAAGTGCATCGTTAAAGCAGCTGCGATTTTAGACGCGCACGGTAACACGTTCTCATTATTTTGACAATACATATGTACAAAGCAATGCGTTTGAAGAATGCTGTTTGTGCTTGCATTCTTGTGTTAAGTTCTCAGTTTGCTTTTGCAACCTGTTCATTGTTCCTTTTGTCGAAACTGTTCAGATTACCCGATAAAAACGGATGCTGTAGTAGTCCAGAGGGCAGGAATGTTTTGAAATGTATGGCGAACTTACGCTGGTGTGATGTAACTAGGCGAAGTCAAATACCACAGGACGGTCGACTTTCCAAAACGAGGTCTCCAATAAAGTACTATGTATTTTTCAAACAAAGTGCAGTTAAATCTTCTTCATTGCCGATTTCATACAGAAGATATGCATTAAAACAGTCACAGATTTGGCAAATTCTTGTTGCTCTATATTACCGTGGACTCATATGTATATCGAAAGATCCCAGCTCAGATAACCGGATGGAAATGTTTATAACTGTCGACTGGATCCAACATCGTGATCTTAACTATTATGAATGATACGAGTGAGCAATATCGAATTCATCTGAACGTTTTGTTTAACTGAAACAACGAATCGTGTCACAGGGTTAAGGAGGAGCGTACCCAGATCTAACTCCAATCGTCTGAACAGAAGAAGAAGCTTATCGAGAAATCCCACTGATC
>JAQIWT010000981.1:0-13273 GCA_034696485.1 Isohypsibius dastychi | reverse complement strand
ATTCTCACCTTGTACAGTCTGAACAAGATTCATCCAGGATCTATGTCCTTTGAGGTAAAAGCTCAACAGTGTGTAAAAGTGAGTCGAGATGCACTGTGAAAATGTAGACGAGAAGATTTCAACTGTACATTTGCTGGCTCTCTTTTCCTGACATCTGGTTGGTTTTGCCTGATTATTGCATGATTGCATGATATTCTTTGTTGCAGGTGTGAAAGAAGAAACGGACTGCGTATCCAGTATTGCCATTTCGGCGGATTCCGGAAGCTTCGTGTGGGGAAAGCCGGCCGACTCCTATTCCGCTTGTCAGTCACTGTGCAAGTCCCTCTCTGACTGCTATGTAGCAAACTTCTTGATCGACAAGAAAAGATGCGAAGGATTCAACCGCAGTGTTAATGCCAAGTTGGTTTCCGACAACAACTTCTGGACATGCCCGGGGTGGAGCACCAGTTTCTCGCGCAGAAACGGTGCTGTGTATGGAGGGGACGATATAGTATTCCATGGTGTGCCAGTTCTTGAATGGCTGCAGCAGCAAGCTACTTGGGCAATGACAGAGCGAGTTTGTATGCTGACATGCCATGTGCATCCCAGTTGCCAAGTAGCTGTATTTGACCGAGGAACCAAGATATGCACGCTGAAAGAATCGGGGGGTTTTCTCAAGTCTGACGCGAATTCTGTTTCTTTCGTTTCTGTTAAGTGAACAACCGATGATGTCATTCAAAATAACATGAAGAAAATAAAGCAGTTAAAGTGATGAATAAGCGATCTCGCCCTAGTTTACTCCAGTGATTACCGGGGCTCTTTTCAAGCTCATCCACAATTGAAGCTTTGACGTATTTTGAAAAGCGATTGTTTTTCAATTCTTTTGAACTTTAACACCAACTGACACAGACAAACAAAAACGGTGGGTTTGCTAAAAGAGCCCCGAGCTGATGGTTTTTCCTGTCGCGTTAAATAACCGTTGAAGCAGTGACAGGTCGTTTTTAGAAGTTTGTTCAATTAGCCGTTTTCCTTTGCAATAAGTGCATTTTCTACTCCGTTTTTTTACGTCATGAATAGGCAGTGAGTTGTTCGTTGTGGTCTGGGAGAATGGAGTCGTTATCGTTATCGACGTGTATCCGATTTCTCAGCATACTGGCAGCAGCGCTGTCCGGAGTGATTTCAGGTGAGTTATTGCAGAGTCATTCATCACTTCCAAAGGGATCCTTCTGACATCCGATCTCCTGATTTTCAATGGCAGATTGGAAATCGCACATTGATGCGGCCATTTTAGAGCAGTATCATGGAAAAACCCTGAAAAACCGTTTCAATCCGGAGATATTCGAAGGCGACATCATGGGAGTTGATTTCAGTGACATCGGCAAAGTGCGTCAAGTTCTTACTGTTACATCTCGATCAAGTTCGTGGTTTCTAAAAAGATTTCAATTTCAGCTTGAGAGTATAGCCAAGGATGTGTTCACGGACTCCTCTGTCAGATGGGATCTCGGAATTGTGCCATTCAACATCTCAGCAGAATTTTGTAAATCCAGAATAATCATCGCATCGAATTTTCGTTCATAATTCCCGGTTTGTAAACAGCAAACGAACAGAAGAGTTTCATCCGAGCTACGCTTCAGAATTATTCGCTGCGTACGAATCACTGCATCAAGTTTTTCCCGAGAAAGAAAGAGCAGGATTATTTGAATATCATCCAGGGTGATAGGTATTTTGCCACGGAATATCTAAACGGTCTGAACAGAAGTGGGATTGTTTTGCAGTTGCTTTGCTACCATTGGTTTTCACGCCGGCGCTAGAGTCATGTCACTGAATGATGGCTGTGTCGGTAGAAAAGGGGGAATCTACCATCTTTTGATGCACATTGTGGGATTCTATCACGAGAACGCAAGAAAAGATCGAGACGATTATGTCACAGTGATAGCGGATAACATGGCTTCAGGTAATTTCATGTGTACGCGAGAGCTCGTAGACGTTAACGTTGCAGGGGGGGGGGGGCACAAGGTTGCGTGATGAGTATGTGTGTGGAGACGACCTCTTTGCATGAGGAGTTTTTTCTTGCAGCAGACTCGATGTTTCTCGAGAAATACACAAACGAAGGCGACCATGGAATACCTTATGATGTTGCGTCGATTGTTCACCTGCCATTCAACGCCTTCTCTAAAGACGGCAAACTACCGACCATAGTTCCTCACGAACTCAACGCTAGAATCGGGCAAAGGGAAGACTTGACCGATCTTGATGTCGCTAAAATACAGAAAGCGTACATCTGCTTGAACGGCAAAGGGTCACAATCACGCAAAGACAAGATACAGCTGGAGCAGCAAAAGCTCGAAATTCCGGAAGCGTTGAGCGAAAACAGAACTGTGCCTCATGAGACCCTGGGGATTTCAGTTAACACTCCAGGTATCAATGAATGCACAACCATTTGAAGATGTTTCTGGTCATCCGTTCGAGAAGCAGTTGAACTGTCGTTTCTAGAAGAAGATGGAGATTTCGCAAACCTTACACCGGACCCGCCGGATGTGACAACAGCGGCGACGCAAGGAGTATGAGTGGATGCGAGGACCGATTCTGCGTTGTTGCACAGTTCCGAAACTTCTTTTCCATGCCGCGCCAAAGATCAGTGCGCAAAATGATGGTTTTCAGTTACATCTGCCTGTGTATCAGTTACGTTCAGTTGCGTGACTCAGATCGCTGTGATACTTGGGATACTCGATTCTTTACCCAAGAAACCCTGGTTGCAGGGGAATAAAAACTAAGACCTGGAAGATTCATTTTCGAAGTATCATAAGCTCATTACCGACGTGGATGGGCACTGCACTGCTTCAGTTTAATAGTGAATCTGGCCGTGAGTCTCCATACCGGAGTTGCACTGCAACTGATTTAGTTAAGTTAACACCATAATAACTAGGCGAGCCAGCGCGCGCCTCTACGCGGCGCGGCAGCCTCTGGAAATGAAGACCTGTCAAATATTTTTGAATCATCCATGATGGGTTCGAGAGGCTCTCAGATGCTTGATGGCTTGGTTGTGGCTTGGATCAGTTTAGAAATGGCTTAGTTTTGGTTGGGCTGGGAACTTGATTCGCCTTTGTCTTGATTTGGCTTGGCTCTCTAGAACCTTGCACCCGTTATGGATTGGCTTGGTTTGTGTTGGGCTTGGTTCCGGATCCGCTCAATTTTGACTCGGTCAAGGTCATGATTTTGTTTTACGCCCGGGTTGTGGTGGCTGGTTCAGGGTTTGTCTTGACTTCGCTGGGCAACGGTCAACTTGCATTTCTGTGGTTCGGTTCTCAATTTGATTTTTCTCAGTTGGGCTGAACTGGCATTGTTTTGATTTGGCACACCTCTGTTTAGCTCTGACTTAGCCTTGTATGGGCTTGGTTTTGTTTGAGAACGGCTCCGTATCCTTTCAGTCCGATTTCGGCTTGGTTTGAGTATCGGCTCCGTTACCCCATTCGGCTTGGGGTTTCGAGGTTTTGGGGGTTAAAAATGCCGTCCATGTGTGCTGCGAGACTTGATTGGCGTAGCTGGTGTGGCAGGGCTTAGTTTGGTTTAGCCAGGTCGTTCTTAACGGGGGTTTGGCTTCGTTCACAACGCCCAAGTTTGGCCTTATTTCCAAGAGTTACATTCCGTCGGGCATGGCGTGGCCAGTATTTGCCAGGCCACCTTTGCCTATGTTTCAAAGTCTTCTGTGCTGGTCCGTCACTTACACTGTGAGCAGGTTTGCTCTTTCATTTGTACCGAGGGAAGGAAATCCCCCTGTACATTTGTACTGAGGGTTGAACATCCCTCAGTACATCTCGATTTATGTGTACCGAGGGATAAAGATCGTTCAGTACATGTGTACTGAGGGATATTTGTCTCTCAGTACATGCAATTTCGGGCAGAGTTTTGTGGGTCCCTGCCGAAATTATGAGGAGTATTTGACAGTTTTGGAAGCTTAACGTTGCTGGCTGAGTCGCAGTGGGAACTGACCATTAATTTCTGAACATTGGTCCAGGTTCCTCAGCTCCGGCCAATCAGAATTGAAAGCTGAAAAATCAGCCAATCACAAACGGAATAAAATTTCAAACGGACCAATCCAACCGAGGGGCGCGGTTGGGACGGACACGTGAACCCAAGTAATAAAGGGAGACGAGCCAGCGCGCGCCTCTACGCGGCGCGACAGACTCTGGAACCCGTTGTTAGTTTTTGCCCATTCGTGGGTTCCCCAAGTTTCGTCAGGGTTGGCGGAATCAAGCTGGGCTTGCCGTGCTTCCGGCTGGCAGGGTCAAGCGAGGTTTGTCTTGGCTAACTGTGGCCGAGTCCGGCTTGGCCTTCCGTGGATCGCTTAGACTTCGGCAGACTCAGCTTCGGCGTTGCGAGGTTTGGCTTGGTTTTGGGATGACTGAGCGCTGCGTGCCTTGCTTGGTACGGCGAGACTATTTTGCGAGGCTGAACATAGCAAGATTTTGCTCTGCTCTGCGTGCCCGGGATCGGGTTGGATGGGAAGGCAATTCTTCGCGTGGACGATGCGGCAGGGCCTTGGTTCAGTTTTGGTTTCGGTTGGCAGGGCGAAGAGTGATTTGTCTTAGTTTTGTGTTGCCCAATCCGACTTGGCTTGGCTTGGCTTGGTTCCCCTTGATTGAATCAGGCTTAGTTTCGGCGTTGCGAGGTTCAGCTTGGTTTTGGCAAGCCTGGGCGCAGCATGCCTTGCTTGGGCCGGCGAGACCACCTGGCTTGGTTCTGGAATGTCTGAGCGCAGCTCACCTGGCCTGATACGGCGATAACACTTTTTCTTAGCTCATCATAACAACGCTTCGCTTTGCGTACCCTTGATCGAACACGCTTCGGGTGGCAAAGCTCGGTTTGCGTAGCTGGTGTGGCAGGGCTCGGTTTGGTTTGGACTGGCCGGACTGATTCAGCTTCGGCTTTGTTCAAAACGCCCGTGTTTGTATTTGTTTCCCTGAGCTCAGTTTACCCGGGCAAGGCGTGGCCAGTGCTGGCCAGGGACCCTTTTGCCTATGTTTGGAAGTCCATGTTCGGGTAGAAATCGTTCAGTACGCGTGCACTGAGGGATAAAAATCGTTCAGTACATGTGTACTGAGGGATAAAAATCATTCAGTACATCATGTACATGTGTACTGAGGGATAAAAATCATTCAGTACATCATGTACTGAGGGATATTTGTCTCTCAGTACATGAGTTTTCAGGCAGGGTTCTGTGGATCCTTGACAAAATCATGTGCAATTTCCGGCAGTTTTGGTAGCTTAACGTCGCTGGCTGATACGCATAAGAACCTGACCATTAATTTCTGAACATTTGCCAGGGTTTGCCAGCTCCAACCAATCAGATTTCGAGGTTGAAAAATCGGCCAATCATATTCTGCAAAACAATCAAAATGGACCAATCAAACCGAGGGGCGCGGTCGGTACACCAACGTGGAACCAGTTAATAGAAAGTCGACGAGCCAGCGCGCGCCTCTACGCGGCGCGACAGCCCCTAGAACCTGTCATTTATTTTTGCACCACTGTGAATTCCTTGAGTTTTCGTCAAGGTCGACAGGGTCAGGCTGGGCTTGGTATGGCTACGCGTGGCAGGGCCAAGCTTGGGTTGTCGTGACTTGGTGTGCCCAGGCTGATCTCGGCTAAGAGTGGCCGGGTCCAGCTTGGCTCGGCGAAGTCGGGTTTGGCTTTGTTCGGCCCGGCCATACGGGACTTTGCTTTGTTTGGCATTCTCGGGCTTGGCTTTGTGTGTCCGAACGTGGCGTGGCCAGACTTGGTCAAGTGCATAGGCTATCCGACCCTCCCGGGTTGGCTTGGCATGACCTAACTCGGCTAGGCTTTGCGTGGCTGGTTCGGCAGGACTTGGTTTGGTCTCGATACGCTGGTGTTGAATCGGCCCTGGCTTAGTTGAGATTATTCGTGCTTGACTTGGGTTTTCAGAGCTCGTCCTGCTTGGGTATGGCGTGGCCGGTCGAGATTGCCTGGTATGTCCTTGGCATTGCTTGGAAAGTCCGGGTTACCTAAGCTTGCCTTGATAAGATCTACCCGTGCATCACTCTGTGCTGGTCCGTCATTTGGACTGTAAGCAGGCTCGCTTTCTCGTGTGTACTAAGGGTTTAAAATACCCATGTTCAGGTATACTAAGGGGCTTTTGCCCCTCCGTACATATCTGTATATGTCCCCGGAGAAATAAAAATTCCTCTGTACAAATCCCTCTGTACACAGTACTGAGGGTCAGTTATCCCTCTGTACATGTGGTTTTGGGGGCTGGAAATTTCTTTTGACATGTGAATGAGGGACGGAAATCCTTCTGTACATGAGTACTGAGGGTCAGTTATACCTCTCTACGTGTGTACTGAGAGATAAAAATCGTTCAGTACATGTGTACTGAGGGATGTTTGTCCCTCAGTACATGAGTTTCCGGGCGGGGTTTTGTGGGTTCTTGCTGAAATTATTGGCAACTTTTGACAGTTTTGTGAGCTTAACGTCACTGGCTGAGACGCAGAGCGAACTGACCGTTAATTTCTGAACGGTTGTAAGGGTTCGCCAACCCCGACCAATCAAAATCAGATCCAGAAAAACCGGCCAATCACGTAATAAATAAAATTCAAAATAGACCAACCAAACAGAGGGGCGCGGTCGGGACACCAACGTCGACCCGCGTAATAAAGGGCGAAAAGGTAACTTAGAAAAGAATATTTTGTTCGCTTCTACACACGTATATTCATACATATGTATAGGGGGTAACCTTTCAGCCAGGAGAAATTCCCCTGGGTAGCCTTTACAATAAACTGAGGCGTTGGTAAGAACAGAGAACGGTCCATGAAGACAAGTGGTGTGCTAAATGGATATTGTTTTTTCGCTAACCGCAATTGCCCCAATATCGAAGAAAGGGGTGGCTGAGCCACACAAAAGAGGCATCCTACGCTTATGGTTATCTGGCGAAATCTCGCTTTGTTGACGTTTTTGATTGTTTGTTTGCAAATTCCTCAACATATTTCCTGGTCTCGTCTGACTTTCGCTAGACTTTCACCACGAGCCAGCAATTGTTTCTATCCGCACGTACCTTCACCACTCACCTGAAAATGTCCGCGGATGGGGAAGCGGAATCGCTCTTCTCGATGGAATCTCTACAAAACTTGCTCAACAAGGACGGAAATAAATACGATTCATATTCCGCGAACCTCCGCTCCAGAAACCTTCTTCTCCGTCCTCTGCACCTCTCCGATTACTCTAAAGGCTACACTGAATTACTTTCCCAACACACCAAAATCGGAAAAGTCACAAAAGAAGCATTTGAAAGCCAGTTCCATCAAATGAAAAGCTACAAAGACATTTATTACGTTGTCGTCATCGAAGACCTCTCCTCCAACAAAATCGTGAGTATTATGATTCAAGTCCGACTTTTATAAATGTAAATTGGATAGATTGCAACTGGAACATTGGAAATCGAGCACAAATTCATCCATTCCTGCGCACTTCGAGGTCGTCTAGAGGACGTCGTCATCGACCAGGAAACCAGCGACCCAAAATATCGCTACCTCGATAGCAACCTCGCATCTATTATTTTGGATGTGATTACAACTCTGGGAAAAATTCTGGGCTGTTATAAAATCTCGCTGGAATCGGAGGACCATCTGTTGGATTTCTACAATCAATTTGGATTCAAAGCGGATGCAGGACAGAATTATATGGTTGTTCGATATCGTGATTAATGTTTTATTCATATTGACTACTTGAACTCTTCATTGTGCCTTGTTGGCTGAATCGATTGATCAGATGACATTCCGCCGGAAGCGAGTTGTTCAGACGAACAGGTTTTTATTTAAACAGCGCGAGTTAAATTGACTTTCCATTTTTCTCACGAGGTTGCATCTTTTCGCTTTCTGCGTTGTATTCTCGAAGGTTAATCGGTCGGAGATTAAATTTCGTACAATCACGCGGATTATGCTTTTTTATCTGGTGTGAAATGGTCCAAATTTCAGGGTTTTAGATAATGAGTGCTGATTAGCTGCGTTCGTAGTTTGGTTTAATTTTAAACTCGGATTGCGTTCGTTTATTTGAGGTTTCTTAAGTGGAAAATGGAGCAATTGACGGTGATGAAGGAGATTGGGATTTTTTGCGGGATATTTGTCGGGGTTTATTTGTTGAGTTCCTTCGCGGTGTTATCCAGTCTGTTTGTTTTTATTGGAGCGGTTGTGATCAGCTTTCCGGTTGCAATTGTTGTGAAGAAAATTGTGGAGCGTTATTTGAGGCAAAATACGAGCGGAAAAGTGGAATCTACGGGACGCGCTGTGTTTATTACCGGATGTGATACCGGCTTTGGGTGAGTTTGAAAGAGTTGGACGTTTTACCGTGTTTTGAATTAAAGTACTTGGAGATTTTAACGGATGTAATGGTTGAATATTTTCAGTTCGTTCCGAAAACATTCACGAAATGCCGAATGTTCGTGTGAAGTCTCTAGTTCAATCCGGAATAAGAAAGAGACTTTACTTTACTTCAACTAACACAAGAAAAGCAGGCGTTTAAATAAGCCTCACATTTGTTATTATTCTTATTTTATTCTCAGCATAATTTCGATTCTAGATGTTCAAACTTTTATCATTCAAACTAGAATTATTTCGCCATTAGAATTGAGGTTTGTTTTGGTAGTTGATTTAATCGTTCGTGATTTATTGTAACTGTAAAAAAATTCGCTCGATTTTGTAATTGTATCATTTTGTTATCACCAATTGCCTATGGTACAGTTAATATACTATTCGATGTGGAAAAAACGTAGCAGTTGAAAATTATTAAGTCGGCAGACACAGGCCTTGACCGGATTTCGTTTGTATGACGGTCTGTCATGGTGTAGAAAGTACGACTTTAACCATAGTTCTACGAGGTTGTCACTTGTCATCACAGCAGTCGGAACTTGGTCATCGGAGTGATCCGCAGCGCAGTGAATTCACCGAGGGCCGAGATTTATTTCGGTGTCGCAATTTTTTTTTCATCATTTGACAAATTGAGTTTTTCCGACATTTTTATTCATCGGTTCCTGAAGATAATGTTTGTTCTTTGTTTCTTGGCTTTTTGTTGGTTTTTTGGCTCTGTTTCGATATATATTTATATTTCATTTGCTTTTTTAAAATGTTGAGACGTAGGTTTTTATTTTTGTCTCACATAATTCGGGACATTTTCCAACCTCAGGTTTCTTACTGATCCCACTTTTTGTTGTGAAAATCAAGTTTGTTTTGTTTGTTTAGACACGATTTGGCAAAGAAGCTTGCTTCTGATGGATTCCACGTTTTTGCCGGTTGCCTTTCCCTGGAAGCCGAAGGAGCTACTCTTCTCAAATCCGCCCGACAGAACGGCGGAATTATTGAAGTTCTCCAATGTGACGTCACCAAAAACGACCAGGTTCTCGAATGCGCCGCCAGAGTCACTTCCGGTTTGAATAAACACAAACTTGGTATATAATTTAATTTCATTCTTTTTTCAGTTTTTTTCCAGATAAACTGTATTTTTTTCAGAATTATGGGCTGTCGTTAATAATGCGGGAATTGCGACATTCTGCGAGTTCGAGTGGATTCCGGTTGAAGTTTATGAAGTGAGGCGCACTTGGCAAATCTCATTTATCTTATCAAATGACGTGATCAATTTCAAGATGTTTTAGAAAATCTTGGACGTGAATGCCCTTGGGTCTGTTAGAGTAGTCAAGGCCTTCCTTCCGCTACTTCGACGGTCCAAAGGAAGAATCGTCATACTTGCCAGTTTAGCCGGTAAGTCAAGTTCAATGTTGATTTTGATTAGGGAAGGGTGTCGAGTTTTACGGAGTGGCTCGACTTTATTGCGTCAGCATAAGATGTTTGTCTCAGTTATCCAATAAATTCGAAATTATGGAAATATTGTCTGTACAGTAATTCTGTGCGGGGATTTTTGTATTCGTATATAATTATGCTGAGTTTTAATTTATTTCACAATTTTTTTCTGGAAAAGCGTTTGTTTTAATCATCCGGCTCAAGAAAGCAGAAGTCATCCCGATTAATTTTGAGGTGGAAGTTTTGAGCTTACAGTACATAGCGGGGTTTTTCAAGAAGACAAATAGGCCACATCATTATTTCGTTCGTCAGAATATTCAATGTTAAAACATTTCAGTATTAGTTCTACAATTGAAAATTAACATCAGAATATTTAATTATAAAACATTTCCATAGTTCATTCAAGTCAACCGGTAATAAGATAGTTCTTCGATATCATGAGTTCTTCAAGATGTTCTTTACTCTATTGAGAGATCCAGATTCGGCTCGATTCAGAGTGAATTGGCCCTCCTGAAAACCAGAAACCATCCGAGGTGAAACTGTCCAACATAGATTATCCAAACATTCAGAAACTATCCGACGTGAATCTCACCATACCTAACCATAGAACCACAAATTTCCGTAAGACCCTCAGAACGCATAATTCAGAATCCGATTTTTAGTGTTCTATAAATTCTGATTGCAGGATTTTTCCATTTTCTTAGCTGTTTCCTGTCAGAAATTAAAAAAAAGCAACGGTCAATAAAAACTTGCGCTTTATCACACACGATTTGTTCAGGATTACAAAATGTGTTTTTATTTGAATTCTTCCACTAACAGTGCAAGCATGCGGTTTAGTGAGGCCAGTAGCTCAAAACATTTTTGCCACTTCTCTACTATTTTTATCAACGGCGTACTGTTGACTTTATTTTTCGGTATCGGCTTTTGCCAAACGTACCTTCTAATTTTTGCTCATTTAGGACGATATGCGATCCCATATTTCACTGGCTATAGTATGAGTAAACACGCCCAGGTGGCCCTCGCCGATGGATTACGGCGTGAGCTCAAGAAATTCGGCATCAAAGGTCACTTCAGAAATATCATTCCCTACGAACCACCGTAACTTTTTCTTTCTGCACAGTCAGTTTAGTGGAGCCTGGAATGTACAAAACCAACATGGCCAACTCGGAAATCGGCCTGAAAGATGCGGCCCGGCATTGGGAGCAAGAAAGCGAGGAGTCAAGGTCTCATTATGGCTCTGAGTACTACGCACGTTTCCGCACACATCTTTCCAAATTCGCCGACAAATGCAGTCCGGATATTCACGAGGTGGTTGATGTCATGGAAGAGGCCGTTACCAGTCTGCATCCCAAGAAGCGCTATGTTCCTGGGTTGAACTCTTCGTTTGTTCGAGGGCAGGTCTTGCCCTGTCTGCCATACGCGGTTCAGGATTTTGTTCTAGCCAAGCTTTCACTTCAACATGGTTCAGAATCAGCTGAAACGCATTGAATGTTTTCTCGTGGCAAAATTTGAGCTCGAATACTAAATTATTCTGTACAACGTCTGAATGTATCAACTGGTACAGTATACTCGGATTCATTGGCTGTAATCACTAGTTATTTACAAGACAGACGATATAAAAAGAAAAAAGGAAGTAAATGTAAGCTAGACTGTGAGCATCATCACATGATGAGTTCGGGCTGACAGCAGTGTTCTTGATTATTGGATAAGCTTCAGCTCAAATGCACTTGGTGCTGCCGTGGTTTCTTCTGCTGCTGGGGCTTCGGTCGCTGGGGCTTCGGTGACTGGGGCTTCGGTTGCTGGTGCTTCGGTTGCTGGGGCTTCGGTTGGAGCCTCAGTGGCGGCCGGCTCAGCAGGTGCAGCAGTTGCGTCTGGTGCTGGGGCCTCGGTTTCCACTGTTTCCGTGGGAGCTTCGGTCGCTGGGGCTTCTGTTGGAGCGTCAGTCACCGCGGGCTCAGCAGGTGCTGCGGTGGTGTCTGCAACAGGGGCTTCAGTGACAGCTTCAACAGCAGGGGCGGATGTTTGTTCAGCTGCAGTCTTTTCGGCATCCGGCGCGGTGGGACTGCCATTCTCCGCTTTTCCCGTGCGACCACCTGTTGCAGCTTCGATGGCTGCGATGTCAGCTTGATCGTCCAGAAGAACAGAGTTTTGGTCTGCCAGTCGGCTGTTGGAGTAATCGACGAAGTTCTTGGAGATTGAGCAGTCAACATTGTAGAACCATTCGCAGACCAACGTGATTTGGTTAAAGAGCTGTCAAAGAAATCATGAAGGTTTGGAGTTCCTTGATATCGGGAGGTAGTTTCTTACAGTTGCATTCGGGCACAAGAAGCTCTTGACATTTCCATTCTCATCACAACGATGGAAAATTTGGCATTTGCTTGGCTCAGTGTCATCAGCATAGAATCCAGCTTGTTTATAAGCTTTACAGTCCACTTCTTTCTCGGGGATCACGGCGTTAATTGGATAATCTTGACCTGGAACCGCGCTGATATAAATTGCTTGGATTTCTTCGGTTGTCAAGTCCTTTCCACCACGAAGTTGTCTCAGGGCATCCCATACTTTGGGCTGCTGATCTCCAGCCGCTCTTTTTCTGATCTGAAATAATAAATATTGGTGACTGTTTTTAGCTGTGCTCAAGGTTTATCAGTCTGACTTACAACATGTGCATTGGAGACAAGCAGGAGAGATGCAACAGCAAGGAAGATTTTCATGGTGAGACAGATGGAGAAACTGGATAAAAAACAGAAGAATGGAAATGAATCTCTGATGTTGATTAAGATGAAACATTTGCTTTTTATACCGGCAGCTGAGATCATGTTGTCCCGCGAGGCAGATATGGATTATGAAATTCTCAACATTCTAGCCAGCATCGCCGGCTAATTACCGGATGCAAGCTGTGATTTAGAAAATGCATGTGATGCTCTGATAAATCATGAAAATCTTGCATAAGCGGACAAAATTCCAAGTCAATCTTCGTGGTTCAAAAACAACGTGTCAGTCACTGATGCCGACTCAAGGTTGTATTGGGTAATGCGTAATCACCTGTCATCCTCAATCAAAATCCTTTCAACCAAAATTGACCAACCCTTCTCCATTGTGAATTACAGATTCACTAAAATGAAAAACAGGAAAAAATAAAAGTCATCTTAATGGATTAATTCATTTGAAAGACCGCAGAAAACTGCAGAAACTGAAACAAAAAATGCAGAAACAACTCACTTGCAGTGCTATTCAAGCAAAATTCTCAAGAGTTTGAACTCAGATTTTCAACGTTTCTCCAGCGATTTTTTGCAACAGCTCGAACGGTTTGAGGAGCAAAACACTTGAAAGCAATGGTGCTTCTGTTGAGACCTTGGGAAAAAGGTCCCAGTACCTGGACAATTTCAGGGATCATAGGAATACTATCAAGGAAATTACGTATTCCCTGTTAAAATGAACACTCGCGGTGCGAAAAAAAGCGTTCACCTTACACAGGTGTTCACGTTATGCAGGTG
>JAQIWT010000980.1:0-13282 GCA_034696485.1 Isohypsibius dastychi | reverse complement strand
TTAGCATGGGGATGAAGAACTGAGTTGGTTCGCTTCGAACCGACGGCGTCGATTTCGTCGATAAAAATAACACAGGGAGCTCGTTCCTTTGCAGCAGCTAAAAAAGGCAAGAAATTATTATTAAAAGTTATATAAAATAATTGAATAATTTAATTAGAATATTATATTCATCACAATTTATCCATAATTAATTAATAATCTAACAAAATTAAATTTAAATCAAATTGAAAATCTCGAAGCTCCCCCCGAGACCTCGAACGGCAAAATCTTCTATATTATTCAGAAAACTAATCGTCCAAAATAATAATATATTTCGGTCATGAAATCATTGTTACGAATTGGATTCAAACAAATTGGTTAATTACAAAAAACAAAAGACTCACCAAATAAATCGCGAACTCTTCGGGCGCCCTGGCCAACTAGAATTTCGTCAAACTCCGATCCAGCAACTTGGAAAAATGGAACACCAGCTTCACCGGCGACCGCTCTGGCCAGCAGTGTTTTTCCGGTTCCAGGAGGTCCAACCAACAAAACTCCTTTGGGCAGTTTACCACCAAGAGTGGAAAACCTGTCGGGATCACGTAAATATTCCACGACTTGCTGGAGCTCATCCTTTGCTTCGTCAACCTGAAATCAAAGTAGAATATGAGTATGGCTTTTTCTGCAAAAAAAATAGCAGAATTATATTTCAAAAAAAAGCATTTTTAAAACCGGAAATGAATTATCATATTTACCCCTTTGACGTCTTTGAAAGTAACGTTGATATCTTCCGGTGCGATTTCGTGAGGACTGAGTCCCATCATCATGCGAACGGAGAGCGAACCGGTTACAAGGGAGAGAACAAGCGCGATGAGAAGAAATGTCAAACTCATGGAGAGTAACGTCTTGATAATCGATGACCGGACGGAAGGCTTCGCTTTCCCGTCGGACGCCAAATATCCTTCCAAAAAGGCCAACTGCAAACGGTACGACATTAAAATCAACAGTTCAAAAAAACCAAAGTTTGGAAATTCAATTTTTCCACATCATAAAACTCAATTATCAAATTCAAACATGAATGAACTCACTCGTGTGCGATTATAATCATCGTCACCCAGCTTGGTCTCCGTGGAAAGATATTTCTTGATGTGTTCATCCGTTACGATTCTCAGAGGTGCTCCGTCGATTAACTAGAGAACCAAGAGAAAAAACATGAGTGACGAAGTCAAGTCTCAGAAAAATCATTTGACCAAAAATATGGCTCAATGAACGAAACTAACAGCAAGATCTATGAAACCCTAAATTTGATAATTATTAAATTAGATCCAACAATTGAGTTAACTAAATTTACTGCACTCAAATTTTCAAAAAATGATTTTTCGTCCAAAACAGTCATTTTCGACTTTTCCATTTAGAGTTAAGGGATAGTTTAAATCAAATATTTCGCAAAAAATGAAGATTTGATTCCGAGATTATAATGATAACAATCAGTATTGAACCGAACGAAAAACAACGAGTACGATTAAAATTCCATAATTTTAAAATGCAAAGCCAACAAAATCCAAATCCAATCCAAGATACGATTTCCACCCGAAACATTCTTTCCGAACTACAACCGATAAAGATTTGTTGTACCTTTGCTTTTCGTAGCAAAGCAGTCAAGCCCATGCCACTTTTCTGTTCAAGAGCTTGTTGAATTCGAGTCTGCGCATTAGAAGATCCCAGTGGCTCCGGCGTCGAACGTCTTCTCGTCGTGAAATTCCGACACGAAACTCCATTTTTCGACATCGACCGTATAGTATTTCTAGTCAATAATTCCACATTCATAGATAACGGCGAGGAGCCCAAATATCTTCCAATGGGAGTTGTGGTTCGCGGATGGAATTCCTCCAAAACACATTCCGAAATGATTTCGGATAATTCATCCGGGGATGATTCCTTGAAAATCGATTTTAAACTTTCAGCAGCCTAAGACAAAAACCATATCCGTAAAGGAAAAGTACAGCTAAGTGACGAAAATTCTTACCGAGTTCCAGCTTTCCGTCAGAGGATCCTCAATCGGTTTTGGCGCAGTGTACCTCCGCTGTTGGAAGCGGGAGTTCAACCAGTGAATAGCACGAACGGAGATGGATGCACCAGAATTACCCAGTAGAGCAAATAGCTACAATGCGAACAACAATTTGATTCATGAGAGAAGGAATAACGATTCGTCATTTGATTTTCGTACCTGGGATCCTCCGATTAACGTCTCCGATAACATCGTTTCTGGTGGATTCCGTCAGCGTTCTAGATACAAGTTCCAGTTCGGGGACTCCAAAACCGATAAAACTGACAATTCAGTTCATCCTTAGATTACAGATCTAATACAAATAAATTAATTATCATAATGGTGCACCTTTGGTTTCCAGTTTTACGAATTAAACTTTTGTGATGGTAAATTCAGTGGCGCTGGAATACACCGGGGGGGGGGGGGGGGCTGCGAATGGTGAAGATCCTCCGCCTTGTTAGCTTGCCGAACCTCGAACGCGTAGTCTCCTGCGCCTGATTGCGAGTGTCGATAGCTCGAATCTCGATCAGATTTTAATTTTATCAAAAATCAAGTTCTTGAAAATCATTTCAAATTTTCAGTTGGAGATTTCACCTCATAATTCCTCCCTGGTTCTTTTCAAATCCCTGTGATTGTATTCCCATTCAAGACAGAAGCCATTCATCAGTTATATATATCTATTGTTTTTAAATGGACAAGTGGACGCGTGAAATGGCGTCTCGTCTGGAACCTCGTAATCTGATATTGACTTCACGGATTTGATATTCATCTTTTCATTGCTGCTGCTGCGTGCTGCGCTGGCCGTCATTTTCTCATCGGAACCTTGATAATCAGCATATCTGCCGTTGACTTCTGCACTGATTGAGCTGCAGATGATTGGCATTTCGTTGTGGAATTATATGGAGCCCATTGGCACGGTTCTGGAGCAACATATTCCCGAAGCACAACAGAGTTTGTGTGATAGTCATGTCAAATTGGAGAAAGTAGCACAGTACTGTAAAGCCAATTATGTACAGGTACAGTGACTGGTGATTAAGTTCGATGGAATGAGTGCTGAAGGTTTGTTGTGGTTTCCAGAAGGCGGAAAACAAGAAGGTTGCATTTGAGGAAACGAAGAATTATGTCATCCAAGCGCTGGCTAGTGTGGCTGATCAGATCGACGTCTTCTTTCACAACTTGAGTCAGATCGAAGCGCAGGATACCCTGGTAGAGGATATGGAGGCAGAAGTGAATCCAGTTAATCAGGTTGGGCTTTGAATTAGTTTTTGATTTTAGGACCGGTATGAATTTAATTTGAGTAATTTTTTGCAACATGATTTCTGTGAGAGCAGGTTCATTTGTTAGAGCAGTCTAACTTCATGGTTCCTTATGAAAGAACGTGCTTTGTTATCGAGGTTTGAATTGAGTCTGCGATTTCTTTCGTTTTGGAATTTTAGAAGTAAAATTGCGCCGTTGCTGATCAGATTGGTTGCTCTAATTTTGGCTGTCAGAGAGAGTGGAAGATTTGTTGATGAAATGTTTTACAATTTTCTGAAAATTACGATAACGCTTTTTAGTTCGCAATGAGTGTTATTCTGATATTTCGAGATGCACTTGAGCGCATCGAAGAGCGCCAGCGTTTATTCGCTAACCGGAGTACGGAGAGAAAGGTCTAACTGTAACTGCGAGGGGAGCCGAATAGCTTCTTGAAATGGAAGTCTTGTGAACTTACTCTTGCGAAAATCCGTTCTGCAACGTTCGTAGGGCTCGGTTAATCAAACCGTTCTCCCGTATTTTGATGTTATGAAAACTTTCGAATATAGATTATGTTTAACCTCAGTTTCCACCGAAAGTTCTGCAGCATCGCAGTTAGATTCCAAAACTTTGAACTTGTTTGAGTTTGATTGTTTTCATTTGTTTTCCTTTCTCTGACTTATTTGAAAGTATTATTCTTCGGAACATCCGGCAGAGTTTTGACTTTGTTCAAAAGTCCTCACTACAAAAAGGAAAATTTCCTCATTTACAGGAGATAATAATTTAGATTTCCTGTACAGATAATAATTTACTGGAATAGATCAGCGAGTTCGCATTGAAAATTTGTTTCCAATCATAGCTGATAAATGATCCAAATAGAGCGAATCGATCCTCGCTGAAGAGTTCCTTCGTGATTTCGAAAAGCACGGAACAAATACATAAGATTACGTAGCTAGTTTCATCAGTTTTATCCTTCATTACATTTCTTTCTGGTTCTGTAATCTACTTACGGCTGGAAAATCAACCTTTTATTTGCAGACAACAAAAGTGCACAAGGAGAAAATTGCTCGGCGAGATATTGGAAAACTGGCCACCACCAACGAACCCAGTCCGCGTCAAAGCAGAGTTCTGAGCCTTTCGGTCCAAGAACGCTCAATAAGATATTCGAGGCGGCCCATTGATTGCAGCATTTATGATGACATTGGTCAAGGTCTGAAGAATTTAAAAAAGCTCCTGAAGTCGAGATTTGTCCGCGAATTGGCGAAAAATGCATTCAGATTGAAGCTGGAAAGACCGGATTATGAGATCAAGCAATGGAGAATCTGGAATATGTATACGGTTTGTTTTACGTTTTTTGGTTATTTATCAATTTTTTGTTGCTCTGCAAAATGAATGTAGCTGAATTTTGACTGTTTTTTTTAAAATCAGGATTCTCTACATTTCTTGCCAGTTCTTCTTGAGTTTAAATCTGTTTTTCAGTCGTCGAACTCTTGTGAATGAAAACTGTCAGTATTTTCCTGAGAATGAACTGTCTGTCAGATCAGTTGAATGAGATTCTGTTATCTATCCGAGTTTGATCAATTGGAGGCGTAGCAATTAGTCAGATTTTTATCTCAGGTTATTTTGCCCATGTTAAATGCTGAGTCTGGACATCAGTGATTTTAGTCAGTTGAGCTACGGTACTTGAGGTGTTTGAGATTTAGAAAGCTGTGGCAGAATCGGTACTATTTCGTGGAGCAAGTTTGGTTCTCTCGTGATGGATTCCTCAGTTTCTTTGACTGCTTCAAAAGCGAAACGAGTCAAGATCGCATTAAATATTGCCATATTCTGTGAAGTGGCGGCACTTTTCTTGAGCTTTGGCTTATATTATTCGTACTTCATGGACGTATTTGTTTTTATCCCATGTATTGGATCCTTGGCGGCGCTGTTGGCTACACTAGCTGCCAAAGCGCAAATCTTCCGGAAAATTCCACCTTCGGCAACTTATCAGACGGTCAGCCAACCGCATCACACCTCTTCTCCGCCTATGGTAAGATGCGTTTATTTTTCGGAAAGCGATAATCGAATTATTTTTCATTCATCTGCTCATACACCGATTATTTTACCTCTCTTATTTGTATTTAATTGAATGCGAATTATGTTGTAAAAACCACAGGAAAAATCATCATCTTTATTACAGGTTGTTTGATTAACATGTTCATATTTCAGAACTCTACTCAGCCCGAAATTTTCCGCGACAAAAGAGTTTCAGCCGGACGAAATCCTCCAGCTACCACTCGCCGAAAGCCAATCGGGAAAGGAAGTGTTGCCACGAATGCCGTTCTTGTGGGTACCGATGTTGTTTCCGGTTTGTGATCTCGTCACCCCGGATGACCTTGTCCCCTGATCCGTTCCGTTCTTTCACATATATTTCGTCATTTTTCCTCCCCACAAACTTCCAATTTCCGCAAGAATCTATATCTTCCGACGATCTTCGGCGACTTTCCAAGGAACACGACTACCTGCTAGCGACAATACTGCCTTTATATCTGTTGTTGGTCGAGCTTGGAGTCCAGTCTGTGCATGATTATTTGAACTTCATTTCTGCATCAGTTCCTTACCGTCATGATTTCTAACGGAGCTGCTGTGTTTTTTCTTCTCGAAATTGATTGAGAATTCCTGAACTGTTTTTGCGGCTCACTAATGTGTGCAGATGGCGTAGGTTTTTTTTTCTTTTCCTCTTCTATTTCGGTGGTGTTCTTCTTTGGTGTTGCGCTAATACAGTTTTTCGAGGAGAAGCTCATGCAAAAAATGAATTTTAGCTATTTCGTTTCATATCTCGTCCGTGATGGCTCCAGCGATTCACTAAATTTCAAGTCGTTTCAGAGCTGCTACTTTGTTTCAAACAAAACAAAATCGTTATGTTCTCGTTTGGCATTTTCATCATGGCATTTTCGGCGAAGCTGTTATCACGAATATAAACTGTATGGTAATTTTTCTGTTCATTTCATTCCTAACATTTCCTTCATAACATTTTGAAACTGTTGATTTGATACCGATCCGTCCCATTCAATTCCCATGGCATGTCCTGCATGGCATATTGCGTATTTCCACCCAGTTGTAAACTCGGAGCTTGGGCACCTCGAATATCCGTCAACGGAATATGCGAAAAATGGCCCAGAATTTACTTTTGACTTTGAAATGAAATACAGTTGTCCAATCTTTGTGACTTGACACGGATGTCCACCAGTAAGCGTTTTCGCGTTCTCGACTGCAAGAATAAAATATTAATGATTTTCCATCAAATTCGCGAAAATGGAATTACCAGCAAATGCCGCTGTTTCCGACCGCCAAAATTGCTGATGCAAAATAAATCTGATAACTTCTTGTGCATGAATGAAAGTCGTGTACCTGACAAGAATATTGAACAAATTTTGAATAAATTTTATTATTCGTTCAGTATTCACTTCAGAATCCGTCGAAATCGGCAAATTATTCAAATTTTAACATTACATGCTATTAATCTGTAATAAGGACAAGGGAAAGCTTCACTGGGGTTCCTTATCCTGAATGACGGAGCTTCAGTTCTCATCAAAAAATCGACGAAGTGGATTCGGTGTGACCTTACCGAATTGTTTGTCATCATTCTCTGATCTGATCAAAGCTTAAATGATTGTGCATAATACAGTAATTCTTATTCCAAGAACCAACCTTATGTTTCGAGTGGGTTATAAAACGGATTTAGATTAAGATAATTGAAAATTATTTGTCTGGTTTGAACTGGAGAGGGAAGCATTTTGTAACTTGTTTTCTATATCTCTCTCTGCGGTACTTGTGGTCGTGCTCTATGCTGAATACGGTCACGGCAACGATTCTGAGCAAACCAACCTAGCCAATCTAGGGTGGTCTTATTCAATCCGTAATTACTCCGTCATGATGACCTTTTCTGTTTCGGTAATCCCCAGCCACAGTTGTTTTACCTGCCTCTTGCGATCAAGTTCAAGTCACACCGTGAAATGCATCAAAAACGGCATGCATTTCGTGAACAAAATGAAGTACACCAGCTCGATTCTGGAAACGCGAATGCATAGTAGGAAAGAACCGAGAATTGCTATATCGATTTTTTTAATTCCGTGGTACAATTTAGGAAGATATGTACGACTTTCATGAAACACTTTTCTCAACAAGGTCTCCAAATCTACTGAATTGTCTGGATAGCAAATCGTGATGGAGCAGCAGCTTCTTCCTCGGCCGCTGGTGCTTCAGTTGCTTCTTCAGCGGCAGGAGCTGCAGCGGTGGTGGCAGCAGCAGCTGGTCGTGCTGGTGCTGGAGCTCGGGGAGCTGGGGCTGCAACACGGGCTGGGGCAGGTGGTCCAGCAGGTCTTCGTGCTGCGGCTGCTTGAGCTAGGGCTCGGGCAGGAACCTGAACTCGGACGTTGCCGACGGCTCCAGTGGCAGCCTGGATGGATCCAATGTCAAGTTGGTCGTCCAAGAGAACGGAGTTTTGGTCGGCCAGACGGCTGTTTGAGTAATCAACAAAGTTCTTGGATTGTGCGCAGTCAACATTGTAGAACCATTCGCAGACCAGTGTGAATTGATTGTACAGCTGAAAAAGGTTGTTCAAGTGGTGACCTTTCAGAAATGGGGGACCGTTCTTACAGTTGCATTTGGGCACAAGAAGCTGTGGACGTTGCCTTTCTCGTCGCACCGATGGAAGACTTGGCAGTTGCTTGGCGAGCTGTCGTCAGCGTAGAACCCAGCTTGTTTGTACTGCGCGCAGTTGACTTGTTTGTCAGGGATGACAGCGTTAATGGAATAGTCCTGGCCGGGGACAGCGTTAATATAAAAAGTCTGGATTTCTTCGGCGGTCAAGTCCTTTCCGCCACGAAGTTGTCTCAGAGCATCCCAGACTTTGGGCTGCTGGTCTCCACTCGCTCGCTTGTGAATCTGATAAAACGATAGTTCAGCGCAACGGAAGGTTTTATAATTAAAGAAACCATTTCCATTACTCACGAAAAACGCCCGAGTTATTCACTGTGAAATGATTTTGCAAATCGACAAAATCACAAAACCAACATACGTGTGCGCCACATTTTACAGCCCACTTTGCGCATCTCTCATATGCTGTCAGATGCTTGGGGTGGGCTGTAAGTTGTGGCGCACACGTAGAATACATATTTTTGGTTCAATTCGTCCCAGCATCCAAAGAGAGCAGAGCAAACAGAATCGATTGTCTTTGAAAAATCGATGGATGTTTCCCCATCAGCAAAATCCAGAGTGTGGAGGCTACATGCATGAAATTGGTGATGTAGTTATCGATCGATTGGCTGGCGCTCGAGAAAGGATCGCCTCATATATCGTATCGAAGATTAATTAATCTCGCTCATAGTGATAGTGTATGCTTCATATGTATATTCTATCTTAACTGGAATCCTAAACAATAACATTGCACGTGCCAGTGAACATTATTGGAACGATGGAGGCTGACCATGTCGAAAAGCCAGGATGTGGCAAGGTTGTCCAAATTCACACTTACCGTTTACTATTCACCCAGTTTGCCGTGTCACACAACCTGATACAAGGAAATGCGCTTTTTTCGATTATTTTGTCCTCAGCTGCCGCTCTAATATTCCCATTCTTAAAACGTAAGAGGCAGAAATGAAACGTCCAAGTGACCGTAACCCAAGTGTGTTTTCCAGGTTCTCCAAATTCGACAGGTATATTTCAGGAAAGAAGTGCGGGTGAATTTTACCCAAATACTACCATAATAAACTACGGAAATACGATCTTGTTTCTTTCGCAACATGTCGCTATAACGATGGGCACGATGCTTCTCTACTGGGGTTTCTTACATTTCCTGTGTCCAATCGACTGTGAGCCCTACGGCTGTTCTCTTCGACAGGGTCGAGAGCATTTGTGTACCATGGAACCACCCCAAAGTTTGAAAACTGTTTTTCTGGTTACCCGAATATTAGCAGCAACTGCCATATTGGCCACCATGTCGATAGCTTTTGTGTGGGACCAGCATTTTGCACACTTCTTACATTCTGATTTCTGGAGCAGCCCGTTCGCGTGTTGTTTGATGATTATACTGGTTCATGGGCTCGCGTCGTCAGTGTTTATCGGCGGGCTCAGACTGCGGAGATACGCAGAGAAGGATTACAGGCAGAGCTGCCTGGTTGTTCCTCTCATCTTAACGGACCCTTGATGAAATCCTCCCGGAACCTCCACCGTGGTAGTGTGCGTAATTTAATTAAGCGTAAAATGGCTTGTAATTAAGCATCTGTATGTGCTCTTGTGCATGTGTAATGTATATACCGTAGCATCTTCCATCAGAATCTGGCGAATAAAATCAGAAACACCCAAATCTCGAAGACCCAAGTAAAATTCCAGTGCAAGTCGCCATTCATTTGAAACATGGTTCATACGGATGTGTAAGTTAAACTTTCGATTTATCGAAAGGTTGGGCGATCTGCGCCCAGCTCAAAAGTGATGACAGACGGTGTGCCCCTACTTTCAAATCGACGTAGCTAGCGCAACACGCTCAATGTTTCAATCCATATGCCAAGACTTGATACGCGACGGGTTCGCCAGTATCATAATCTGGTTTTGACTGCGGATGAAAAACGGCTAAGACTATTGTAAGCCAGTTTGAAACCGTCGTTTCAAGCGTTTTTAAGCTTTTAATCGCTGTCGCACTACTTTACACCGATGCTAGGCTCGAACACCACCCGTTCGCCATCAATTACCATTCCATTCCCAAAAGTGACGCTTCAAAAATGGGAAACAGAATTAAACGAACTTTTAAGATCAAGGAAAAGGATGTGAAATATTTAAGAGTTGACAAGCTCGTACGATAAAAAAGGGAAAAAAAGGTCTACCTTTGTTTTGACCGATGAAAACCAGAAGTGAACAACCATGGCAAAAGTTAATCCGCCCATTAATAGCCTTCTACTTATAAACATGCCAGATCAAACGTAAAAAATGGCGGAGAACAAGGTGTGATCGAGAGATCGTATGGAAGGATACCGAACAAAACAACATACCATGATAGTTTTGGACAGTGAGACTATGGTTCCTCGTTGATATCATCCAGTGACACAACATCCCCATCAGGCTGGGAGTAAGCTTGACCAAAGTCTGGCACCGACCAACGATCTCGCGAGATATTCCTTGCTCTGATTTACAGAAAGCTTTTACTGCCAGGAAGTTCTGTCTGCGAATCTTTGCCTGGACCGCTGATGGAACATCCGGTATTTTTGCCAACTATCCTTGTGATAATATAATCATAATTAGAAAGAAATGCTGCAAGTATTTGAGGCCAGTTTTTGTTAACTTCAAAAGTCATCTACCAAAATACCTCCAGGAAAAGGACCAAAGCCAATCTAGCCGCCAGGATATGCCCAAAGGTCATGGTGTACTGTCATCATCCCCATCATACCGGAAGTCACGGTAATAACACGTGGTTGTTTGGTTAAAAGTGTCCCCGTTACGAACCGGTGCAGTATCGTTGGTGAAGTCGTGCACCGAGAACCGGGATAACGACTAGGGGACGTACCCGTCCAGCGTCCCATTTTCCGGGTAGATGAGCGTGTAGACCACTTTGGGACCAAATTCTGATGTGAATGATATGACAAATGCCTAAAAGTCCGAAATCAGCTCCAGAAAGAACGTAAAACGTGTAAGTGTCTACTCACATTATTGTTCACAGAAAAGTGACGAAGAAGAAAAGTTCACAGAAAAATGACGAAGAATCTGCTCCCCTGTACCGATACTTTTGGCTATTTGTGATATGGACCGACGATGGAGCACCAAGATCTTATAGGCATCAAAATAAATCTCGAAGAAGTTGCAGAGCAGCGCGAGGATCGAACGGCGAAAGGGAAAAGCTGCACCGTGTGTCGTCATGAAGCCAAATTGGAGAATTGCGTACAAATGTTCTTCTGATGAGTCTGATAACAAGGATAAATCCAGACCTACTCATTAGTACTCATTCTCGTGTACTCCTTAAACGTCACTGTGGTAGAGCCGGAAATGGTCGCAACCCGAAATCCTTCTCCGAACGATAAACACGCTTGGCGGAGCCAAAGAGACCGATGATATCTTTCCGTCTCCACCAGCTGAAAATGCTCGGGAAGATTGCCTCACGAAAGATGGAGCATGCCTGTTTGCCCGGAAGCATAACGGCCAACTGGATGCATGGCTCAATAATGCAGCCCGCGTGGTGATAACGAGGAGATGATCGAAAAATACACAAGTTGTAAGGAAAAATACTTCATGATACGGTGAATACAAGAATACTGTGGCAAGAATCGGATCGTATGTAACCAATGCGTGTACAAAGTCAGCCATATCTAGTCCGTTAGACTACATTGTGAAATCGACTGCCGTGCCGACTAGTCAGTCCAGAGTCTGAACTTTAGGGATCAGTCTTTGTCCCAGCTCCATAGTTGATGATCTAGATTGTGGTCTTGGGTGATATGTCCATCGCTCAGACTGTCTCTTCCGGAGTACTAGCTAACTGCGTACTGTCTCCCGACGAAAAGACTTTACGGTTCCCTGTAAGCACAACTGAATCAAAACCCTATGAATCTTCGGCAGGTTACCAGCGCTCCACCATAAAATGGGGCGGAGGGAGAGTATAAGTGTCAAGGTCAGCTAACCCACGGATGCAGATGCCGCCTCAAAATTCTAATCCGAATTTGAATAAAATTTTCAGCCGATTGTTGCTGGATTCTTTGTTGTTTTGGGATGAGCTAGAACCCAGGAACTCCTGAGATACACTGCTGTATTTTCGGTGTCAAGCACGGACTGCACTGCAATAATTCGTGCAAATGGTATTCTTCCGGTCCTGTCCTTCATTAGTGATACAACCGCTTGCTCACCTGTTTTTGCGCAAGACAAAGTCGAACGCGATCGTCAAATGATAAGATGAATCGTTCATAAAATAAGTCGCACTAACGTAGAAGGAACCTGGAAAGTATTTTCGGAGAGACTTTCAAAGCGCATCTTTTTTTCATCGTTACTTCTTTTCACCTGGAACTCCATAATTGGCATTTGTCCTGACGCTGATCGTTCAAAATGAGTTTCAAAAGGTGAGACGACCACTGGAAAATACTCGATTTGCCCACAACAGAGTTCTCGTTTCAGCATTGCTTTATTCGTTATCCTTGGTGCAATCGGGGTAGTCTTTGGAAACAACCAGTCTGAGGTTTTTGCTGATTCTGCGTCGCCACGAATGGTCGGTGGTCCAAGTGCTGAAAAACCAGGAGATGCGGACGCCCAGCAAGTAGCTGATACCGTAAGTTGGTACAATTGTGTTTTGCAAAAATAGTTGCAGTTTTTGTAGCTTAAGCTTGTTGATCAGTTCTGGCACGCAGATAAATGTAATAACGTTACATCTACGACGTAATCTCAGGTACGCCAAGACTTCGAAGCGCGGCTAACCGGTGAAGATCATCTCTCGGAATATGTAGTGGAATCTTACCGAACCCAACTCGTCAACGGGGTCAACTATTTTCTCAAGGTAGCAAATCTGTCTACCAATAACATTAATATTCCTGACTAATTCTGTTCTTTTAGGTACGCACCGCTCCAGGACGTTACATCCATGCACGAGTCCACAAACCATTCTCTGGAGACAACATTCAAATTCACTCGATTCAGAAAAACAAATCCAAAGAGGATCTTTTGCAAAACTTTTGAATTAGCCGATTACAAGCCGAAAAACAGCTGATCAATGTATGACGAGAAAAAATGAGTGAAATAAAACCGGTTTTGTGCTACTTGACTTCCGGTACAAACTCAGACAGAGCTGAATCAAGATCGTTTTTGTGGGTCACTAGCTCTGAATTTTAATGTTTACATTGAAATACCACAACACGAAGAATCCAACATCACAAGTCTGTGCTTCTGGAATTACAAAAATTCCACAAAAAAGCAACGGAACCATCAGTTTTTTGACTGCCGAATTGAGCAGCGAAATATTTCTGTGAAAGACGCTAATACATTCCACATGGAATTCCTTGTAATTTGCATACATCC
>JAQIWT010000979.1:0-13289 GCA_034696485.1 Isohypsibius dastychi | reverse complement strand
CTGTACGGGCCAGTGGCCGGCAATGGAAGTCATTTTCCATATATCGGGGTGGCCGGGAATAGTCGTCGTTCATCGTACCTGACAGATCGGTTGTAACTTGATGAGATTGAGAATAAGAATGCTAGGTGTCATATACAGTACAGAGTAAAATGTCTGTCTAAAATTTCTACATGTCTGTGCATCATCTTATATACGAAGCAAGCTATAAACAACAATCAACGTTACTTGAAACGAACATAGCCAAGAACGTTTTCCTTCCTGAAATACGTATTCGCAAAGAGGTCAGAAAAACAACCATTATAGTCCAAACAGGACAAGAAAGTGCGCAAACGCCGCCAGGTCTACGAAGTGTTTTCACAAAAGTTGCGTGTTGCGCCCCTGCAGATTGCTCATATCATATCCCAGTATTACGTGACACGCAAGCGTCATCATCATTCCACCCACGGAATGACCGTTGCTGTTTACCAGAACTTCTGTATGATCATCGAAATGGTGTTCCTTGTCAAAAATTCGCTGAAGAACGCAGACCCGAAATCTGTACAACACGAAGTACGAAGAAAGAATTCAGCTTCTACTTCTACCATATTATTCGCACAAGAGTTTTCTACCATCAACTATTCACAGTGTGCTTGAGAATCAGAGCAGAGTAGAAAGCCTGATGGAAATCATAACGAGGAATAAAAGATGTGGACAGTATGGCGTGTTTCACCAGTAAATGATATGGATGTTTTCTGTTCGGCGGTTTGTTTGACTGTTTATTTGGTTCTCTTGAATATTTCAGTTTTACCCAAAACAGACAATCATAAGCCTATCCAACAAACGATCCATGCAAACCCGAAAAACAGAACGAACAAAATCCGAAAAGCCCTGTTCTTATCTGAAATAAGGTAGCAGGACGCAGGAGTTCAGGTGATATGGAAATTTTAAATGATTATTGACATGTTCAGCGGTGGAAGTCTCCGCTCATCTTTCTCAGATATCTGGTTACTAGTACGTCAAGAGTCATATGGCCTAACAGTTTCGGCAGAAGCACTTGTGAGCTGGGAAGACGTAATGGCAGTATCCTCCATCTTTTCGTCCTTCCAATTGGTTACACTGGAAAGTGCAGTCCTTTGCACTTCCACATACTCCTTTAAAGCCACTGGAGGCGCAGTCTTTGGCCACAACACCAGAGTTTCCGCTGAACAGAGCCATTCCAAGAACCAGACACACGATCAAAGATTTGAGGAATTGCATTTTGACGAATGGGGTTGAGGTCACTGCAAATCAGGATTATAGCGACAAATCAGACAAAGCGCGATAAAAAGAACAAGTTCCATCAATCACCAAGCATTCACTCTTACCTGAGAAATGAGATACTTCTATAAAAGCTAAATGCTGATCAGGAAAAGAATCAGAAGTGAACACAATGCTTTTACAATTCAAGTGCATAAGACACACTCTTTTATACGCGGCATTCATGCAGACAGCACCGGACACAAAAGCAGCCAATGGCGTTTTCCCCACTAGAAATACGGTTCAGCAAACTGGCAAACAACAGCCAAGTCAATCAAAGAAAAGACGATAGCGCAAAAACAATACTAACTACGTGATTGATTGCAGATGGAGCGGCGTGTTTTGTGGCCGCACAGCTCATCCCGGTGAGTCGTGGTATACTTAAAACGGATGTTCCGATTCTGCATTCTATGACATAACCGACTTTGTTCTCACACACACTACTCTGAAACCTAAGAAATGTGGGAAACTTAGCAAGAAAATGTTGGTGAACGAACAAGTTCCGCTCTACCCTCCTTTTTTAACCAAGATATATAAATGGTCGGAAACAACAAAGGTTGTGCAACAGATGAAATATTATTGCGGTCAAGTTGGATTCACATATAAAATTTCATGTTTGAACCACTGGTATCATCCTGTCCACCGACCATGGGATTTCTCTATCGTTTTTCCCTTAACCTGGACTAGAGTTTCGAATCTTACCAAAATTTTGGTGCATAGATATTCAATTCATCACTTGGTTGCCGGCGATTTTGGGTAAAATGACGGTATTGTGTTAAACGCAGAAAATTAGAGCAACAACATCGACGCTAGGGGCTGCCTATGGAATGAAGTGTCTCGCCGATGAACACCTTCAACCAAATCAAAACAACACGGATGTTTTCATTTTCATCATACGATTATTGTTGTTTTCCCCAAGTCTGTAATTGCGTTCCATAAAGCCTGTTGGCCATTTGACCTGTCGATACGTTGTTATTATGTCAGTAGAAGAAAAGTTTCCATCATAGAAGATAGCAAAACACATGTGTCACAGCCCTGATGGCGTACTTCAGTTCCTGGTCTGGGTTTTACCATTTACGTGATGTTATTCTGTTATTGGACTTGATTCATGTATAAAACCATCGTCCGACCGTCAAAGGCACAATAATTAATTCATCGTCAAAAGTTCAAAGTTTTCAAGCCTTATATCTGTCCAAACCATATCCTTTCTCCATTCTAAGTCTCAGGTAGAGCAATGATTTTAGCACCCTGTTGATAACTGGTTTATGTCAGCCTGATTCTTTATGTATTAGGAATCCTTTCATCGCAATGGAATTCATCAAAGTCATGATGCTATGCATGGTTCTTGGAACAGCTCTGTTCAGTGGGAATTCCGGGGTTTCGGCCAAAGACTGCGCCTCAAGTGGCTTCAAAGGAGTATGCGGCAGCGCTACAGATTGCACCTTCCAGTGTAACCAATTGGAAGGACGAAAAGATGGAGGATATTGCCATTATGTCTTCCCAGCACACAAGTGTTTCTGCCGCAACTGTTAGATCTAATTTACACGTACACTTATCTGACCAAGAGGTTCTTCAAAAAGCAATAGTACCCACCAGTGTATAGCTTAATCGACTTTAGAAGAGGAGTAAAACAAACTGGTTACAATTTTGAATACAAATGCTATTTTAGTAGAAAGGCTTGTATCACAAAAAGTATGAAACCAAGTCTCACACATGTGACACATCGCTTCAATGTAGAGGGGGGGGGGTCGAACTTTTGAGAAGAGAAGAGCAGAGACGCGATGAAATGCGATCGAAATAGTACCTTGGTTTCTAGATGGTTAATAATGGCGACATGAAGCACAATATCTACAGAATAAGCTCGTCGTATCGGACTGAAATTTTGAATCAGAAGGCCGATGTATAGTTTTTCACAATGAGATACCAGAAAGTTCTGATGCACGGGGCAACAAATGTGAAAGGTCAGTGTTATCACTGTGCTTCTTTCTTGAACATCGACCAAGTGACTCACCCGAGAAACGACATTTTGCTCAGCTGGAAAACAATCCTAATCAGAGATGGAGCTGGTGCAGCTTTCACATCCAAAAGTTACAAAATAGACAACAGTTTAAAAACAAACAAAAAATGTATGATTGTTCATCTATTCAGAAGTGATTTCATCTGCCTCAACATAGTTTCAGCAATTCCGGCAAAGACATTTATGATAAGGGAAGATGTAGGGGCAATATCCCCCATCTTTCCTTCCTTCCAGTTGATTACACTGGAAGGTGCAATCGGTGGCACTCCCACAGACTCCTTTAAATCCACTTGACTCACAATCCACGGCCATAACTCCAGCGTTTTCATACAAAAGACATGTTCCCAACAACAGACACAGGATCATGACTTTGATAGCCTCCATTGTGGCAGAGCTGATATGTTTCCTGCAAATGAAAAACTGAATCCAGCATCCTGACTTTATCATGCAATGCACACCAAAGATTCAGCGCAGATTATTGAGGATGTTATACCAGCTTGATACTGTATACATGTGACACCTGCCTGAATTTGAGGCGGATTAAAATTAAAATGGCAACCGAGAAGTTCAAGATGATTCTTTAAACAGACCTGAATCTCCTTATATACTGAACAACACGGATCAAGCTTTTCAATTGAGAACAAATGGGTATGCGGGATATGAAAAGAGCCAGTTTGAATGTCCTAGCTGAAAAGCACGTATCCTGAATTGGGTCAATAAAGATCACAACAGAAACTGACACGGACACGAACAATGTGACATCACAGGTAATGAACTAAAAATATGCCTATTTTTATTTAAATATGATTAAAATAAACTTAATGTTTTTGGAATCAAATAAAAGGAATTAAAATAAATATTTGGTGTCTCGAAGATATTAAAACGAATTAAAATAAATATATTTTAACCTAAAAACTGATTTTTTTGATTTAAATAGGATTAAAAGGGGCGGCTATAGTGAAACAGGGACCCAAATAGGGGCCTCTATAGTGAAACAGGGACTTTAGGGGCGGCTATAGCCATTTCCTTAACTAAATGATAGTTTTAATTCATTAATCACAGGTTCCGTATTTGATTTTAGCTCAGTGCAGTTGATTGTTAACAGTGACCAGAACGTCCAGAATGAATAACTATCCTGTAAAATCATACAATTCAAGCTTTCGTTCTAAATTTCGACTGGGCGACTGATCAGCCAAAAGTGGCTGATTTCTCCGACCCCTAATCTATTGGAAAGTATGGTACGACCGACATTCGTATGTAGATAAGTATGTGAAACGAATGTAATTCAGAATGTAGCCAAGAAGCTCCGAATACGGGACGACTTTGTCAGATTTCGTGTTGTGTTCAAAGAGTGAATTCTCTGAACTTTGATGTCTGTCTCTACGCTTTCCCAATTCCAAGTACCTCGCGAAATCCTCTGCCCGTATCTGTTTGTTTTCCTGAACTGGTTGGTCACTTTCAGCATTCTCTGGTTCGCAATACAGCATACCCCAGTCCCCAGCGATTGGTTCGGACACACTAAAGTCTATTTCGATTCCAGGGCACTGAGTGCCTTTCCAAGGGCTAGGAACCATGAACTCCGTGTAGGGTAACTGAAAGGAACTGAGTGTACCAGAAGTATCAGCTAGAGGTGCTGCAGCCATCTTGATACAGCAAGACCACATACACACATGAGAATCGAGTGGCCGGAATCTTGGAGCCATTGGCTGTCATACGCAATATCGGTTTTATCCTGGTGCGTTTGGCCAGGCTAGTTCACAGGATGTTGAAGACCAGGAACAGAGATTCGATCAGCTCATTAAAGTTGTTGTCACAAACACATTAAAATATTGAAACGCAGATGTACAAATGAAAAAAAAATCAAACAAGTTGTTTGAGGTGGTACAGTAATTGGTTAGAGGCGAAAAGAACTAATAAGATGTGAAATAGTCAATTCATCGTCATTCAGGACATTCCGACTATAAACCTCCCCAAAAACAAGCTTCAAAATTCATAACATGTTGTTTTGAAGTCGACATGGTTTCCTCTCCATCAGTCCGTAGGTGTGAATGACATGCCTCACTGCAGTTAACACAGCTGCATTCATCCATTGAGAATGTTTAACGTGTGTGGCACGAGAGTTTTCCCCATAGTGCAAATGACCTCCACCTACACTATGCACAACATTACGATCCCATTTTCTGAATAGGATCACACTATTAAAAATAAAATCAGCTTTACACGGGTCGCTTAAGGGGACATTTCATGGGATGAAAAGGAGGATGAAAAGCGGCAATAAATTTGTTATTTAACTGCGGTACAAGACGCAGTCGATTACAAATGTCACGGATTACAAAGCATGCATCATTTTTGCAACGTTTGTCTACCAATCACATTCACCGCATGTTAATCAAAACAATAAGGTGGACGCATTTTGGAACATAATCCTCTGAAGGCACGCAATCTTTCATCCCGTGTTTATCGGTATATAAAGACTGATAAGTCACTCACAAGATCAACGTGCACCGTTTCGGAATCGGATGTTGGCGACATGAATTCCTCAAATTTGACGTTTTCCCATCAACCATCAACGGAAGCCTTTTTAGCATGGTTTGTGTTCACCATGTTGATATGCGTTGTTGGTGGGATGCTGTATGCTTTGCTTATATTCATCTCGTTGCGGGATCCTCAAGGCCGATCAGGTACTGTACATTACCGTTTTTTAAATTGTTTTCTTGATGAGATATAATATTTTGAATAAACGCTAAGAAATATACCGGGGCATTTTCGTGAACTGACCGTGATTAACATCGTGATTCTTAAAGACTGGGTTAATAGTGGTAAATGGCCCCAGGCTTGATCTCGAGACCATTTCTTAACCTGCAATCATCATTCACAATCTAAACGATATCATTCAAAGATGATTAGGATCGACCGATCACAGTTTTGTGATTTTGACTTCAAAATATAATCAGTCCAAACTGCAAACGCATGGTCAATCTCGAATAAATGCAAACCATTTTGTTATGACACGTTTTTATCCATCAATGCAACCACAACAAAACGTGTTGGATAGGCCCGGAGCATGTTTGTATTTGAATATACTTGCCTCGATTCCGAAAAGAGGACTGAATTTCCAGAGCAGAGTTCCGCACAAATCCATTTTCAAGTTGTGATATTCCAATGGATTTCTTAAATATTTCAAAAAGATAGCTCCAATGAAATTCAGTCTAATTAGCGGCAAACTAGCTGTCAACACGTTCTGAATCAAGGGTTTTACCATGATTTCATTTATATTATTAAAGAGTAGAAATCCTCCGTCACGAGTGGGGCTGCGTGAGTTGGGGCTGCACACTGCACAGACATTTCTTTATAGCTCTTGAGTAATATTTCCGGAGGTCAAGGTAGAAACCAGGGTAAAAAGCAGATGTAATTCAATTCGCAGAAAATGCCCGATAGTGTGCGTGCAGTGTATTTATAGAGAAGGACCGCTTTCGTGATTCATCATCTTTCTTAATTTGCATTCAGATCGGCATCGACATATGGGTGATCAAGGTTGACAATCTTTCCGATCAAATTGAAAAATACATTCACAAGGCATTTTGCATCAAGAGCACAAGAAAATCGATTTCTTTGTGCTAATAAAAACGGTTCCTGGTAAACATTCCCACAAAAACATTCTGTAATTAGCATCTTAAAACTGTTTCATGTTACGTGTAATATGAACGGATTGAGCTCACATTTGTGTCGCCTTTCAAGCAATTGCACAGGCCGATGCAGAGCGGTTAATTTCGTCAGGTTATTCGCCATGTATCAGCTTGCATGATCGTCATCAAAACCAGTAAACCATTTCTACTAGACTTCGTTCCGTACATCTACGAACTGATGACAAGGGTGGGAGTTTGAGTCGCGATTCCCCTCAAATGGGATAGCGGGGAAAACGTAAACTATTGTTTGGTTGTTAAGCTTTCATGCAAGCCTATCGAACCCTGATCTGCTGAACATTAATTTCAATTATATTGAATGTGAATCAAATAAGAGCAAAAATGTGACCTCCGAGATCACGTGGGTTTCGTGTTTCTCGTTCATTCCGTAGTCATCTCCAAAATCTGGTAAATCATCCTCTTACAAAATCCTTACCAACCCAGATGATCTGCGATTTTATCACATGAGGTTGCCTAATGAGCTCTAAATTTATAATTCATTCATCATCATCTCGAGATAATCGCCAATATTCTCGTAGGTACAGGAATCCTGTTGGGTCATCTTTTCATATTAGAATGGACTTTATGTTCCATTCAATATCCGATTCTTGTCATCGCCCGGCTTCACAGCTTCTTCTACCACGTCCAAACTCTTCACTGCCCCTCCATAGCCTACATCTTCTATAGCACCATCAACGCCGGCTATTGGTCAGCCTGTCTCTTATCCATCAACCGATTTGTCGCCATTCTTCTCCCACACGCTTACGAAAAATGGTCATCTCGAAAAGCGGTCGTTAGTATGACCATCCTGGCATGGATCATCGGTCTGACCAATAACCTCCCATTTCTAACCGGTAACCATGACTGGCTCCCCGAACAAGACTGTATTCCAATTCCAAACGAAAATTCCCGCCAAATCGTGGTCTGGGCGACCGTGGGAGCTTATATTCCGATGTTATCCAAGGGGGTCATTTACACAACTATAGTCGTCAACGTGAAGATTCTCGCTAGACGCAATGCGGTCTTCCCAATGTCCAAACAGACGCAGAAAGCCAATCGAGCTCGACTTCGAAGATTCACGCTGGTTAAAGTTCTTTTTTCATCATACTTATGGCATATTTTGACATATCTCCCCAGCCCACTAATCTTCTCCTCATTCCCGGAAATTACTTCGGGTCATCCGTATGCATCATATTGGATGCTGACGGCTTTAATTTGTGGTTATTCAGCGAATCCCGTAAGATCTCCGGGTCAAAATTGCAATATAATCTCTAAGTCATATTTGTTGCAGATCTTCTTCCTTTCGATGAACGAGGATTACCGAGTTGGACTCAAGTCGTTCGTCAGTCGCGTAAGGGGTAATGGATCGCTGAAGAACAACAGTATTGATCAGATGTCTGATGCTTCGCGATCACGAATCAGACCGATTGACTCGAACAATATTCCAGACGTGAAATTGTAAGGGATAAGCTCTGGAAAAAGAATAATCCACCACGTTTTCGGAATGTTGGCATCAGGGGCATGTGTTGTTGTCATACGGATCGTCACGCACCGGAGTTTGTTTTTCTGCTTGTTTTTGGAAGACCGCATGACCTCTCATTAAAAGCTAGAGCAGCTATATCAGGCTGATTAGTTCACGCTTGCTTGCGCATTTGTTATGAAGATTGTGGCAGCTAGATTGTGAAATTATTTTATATATATGCTCAGCTTGTAATCAGCGGTGGTTTTGATCCCGAAAACATCCATTATTAACGAATGCACTTTGAAGCGGAATTAAAAATGACAGGATGACGAGCGAGCGTCCTGTTTGTTCGACATTCTCGTGGGATTGGTCACGTCAGCAGAAAGCACACTTTAACCCGATCACGTTTCCGTGTCAGATCAGTTTTAAATATGGCTCGAGCAAACGGTAATTTAAAACAACAATTTGGAAAACCTTCCGCTGCATCACGTATTTCAGAACGTCGTCAGTTATCGAAATTTTTGTTTAGATTATAAAACTTCATCGATGCGAGTATACATGGAATAGCCAAGCCAAGAGACTTTTGGCCGCGGCCAACGAAATTCTTGGCCGGGGGAAAATGGAACTTTTCGCCTGAGTTTCACTGAAATTTCACTTAGTTTTCACCTCAAGATCTGTCCCTGCCCTACCCTGAGTTACGTTTCTTGAAAAAAAACGCGTTTAGTGATGTTTTGGTTTTTGCTGTGGAAAGGCACGCCAACTCCGCTCCAATCCCCTGAATTCGCGTGGTAGATTGTTAGATTTTAGAAATCATGAATATATGATGTATTAAGTACGAGACTTGATGCGAAAAATTTCATTTTCCCGCAGCCAAGAATTTCTTTGGCCGCGGCCAAAAGTTTCTTGGCTTGGCTATTCCATGTATAGATGCGAGTAGGTCAGAATAATTGCTGACCATACAGTTTCAATGCAGATTCAATGCAGTTTGTCGCGCAAGCGTTTCTCAAGACAATGTAGAACACGGGGTGGACCAGTTGTGAGTTTCATGCATGACAGGTATACAGCAACAGGTTACAGGTATACATCTCACAAGGGGGGGGGGGGGGGGTAGTCTGGGTCAGAGACGGTTTGTCTAGAACCATTCCCATAGCTCGGTCAAGCTTGAATTGCAGCCGTTGAGGATGTAACAAACGCAAGTGTGGGTCTATTTTGAGCAAAGCAACTGTTCACAGTGTCAACTCAAAAAAAGGATCATTTTGGATCAGAAAAGAAGACCTGAAGACAACAGTCACCTGTGCATTTGTAAACCATCTTAATCTTTTTTGATTTTTTGCCGACACAATAATTGTGGCATGGATTGATCATGACTGTGTCGCAGTTTTCCGTTGATACACACTTTGTCACACATGTTCGAACATTCGTAGTTGCGAGTCGAGGGAAAACGTCGGTCCCGACGTTGAAAACAAATCCTTCCACATAGAGCAAGCGCTAGACAACAAACCACCAGTTTCTGCTTGAGCAGATATTCTCATCTGGAAATCTGTACCTTTCCCGAACCCGAATAAGATACTCGAGGTTCAGAATGATCTGCCATAATGTCCGACAGAATAATTGTTTCGTGGAACTCTGCTGTTGGAAGATTCACAACACCGGAAACTTTTTTAATTCTTTTTCTCCCGAACACCGCTTCTCCGGACCAAAGTCCATAAGAACCACGTTGCATTGTGGGACTTGACGACATACACGCGTGCATAATTCCCGATCGGCCACAGGCAGCGTCCAAAGATCACCAGGCTCGTAACCGCTGATACTTACCTTTTTCAAAATAACCTTGGGATTGGAATCTATTGAAATACGTAATTATATCTCTATGAACTATTTTATGTCAGACGAGACATCTTACACTCGCCACAGGGAATTGGAGGTGGTGGTCCATCCTCATCAGCAAAAGAGTAGTCATGGTCCGCTCGACTCACTGGTAACGGTGTACTTCCTGCGCTCATTCCAAGTAGATATGACAAAAACAACAAGATCCACATGTTCAAATTCTATTTGGAAGAAAGTCTTGCCGCCGATAGGAAGTTATTGTTGAACGCGCGTTTAAGTGCAGAGGCAAAAGTGGCTCAAACGGGAATGGCGTTGCTATCTGATCGAAACTTGAACTGCTATCTGCAAATCTTAGAGACAAACAGCGATCAACTACCGAATCGGAATGCCACTGATTTCATGTCGTAGATTCAAAAATTTAGTGCATTGTCGAACAAGTTACGGCAATGGCCAAGAAAGAAACAGCAGAACCGTGTGCCAAAAGTCCAATCAGAATACAGCACGACATGTCTACATTGAGCTGAGGAGCAATACCTTAGACTACGGAAAGTGAAACGTGAAGAATCAGCCTGACGTTCGGTTCACGTTCGGTTCACGTTCAAGTTCCGCAAGTTGTGGCACGTTATGGCGTTACTGAACGTTATGCACGTTATGCATTTGTTCCGGCGTTCTCGATACAGTCCACAGCTTATTAACTGACCACACGTATTTCAGAGATAAGAAATTGTTTCAGCATTACAAACTCCGTCTTCTTCTGAATCAGAAATCGCATAAACTATGACTCAAAATCAAAACTTTGCAAAAAACATGCGGTGACAATCTGCACAAGTGACTCTAATATGTGGATAATTCATCAGAATGTCGTGTTTAATCACTCATTGCGCTAGCATAGATATCCATTTCTCTTGTATATCATTTGTTAAGATTCAAGATGTGCCAGTTTGGCGATTCTTGTGGACAAAGCGGACCTTTTGAGAAAACCGAAAGAAGAAAGCGCTTGCCTTCCCTGTAGACTTTTGCAATCCCAAGATAACCAGTGGTGTAGGTTTTAAACTATATGAGGCCCGCGGCAAAAACTTCTTATTTGGGAAAATTTGTGTTAGCTTATGTGGGGCCAAAGATCCAAAATTATCCGGCCGTTAAGTTTTCAGGCCCCATGAGGCCAGAACCGACCAATTCTGACCAAAAAATGTGGTTTCTGGTCAACCTTCGGGGTTTTTCGCCAAAAAAAACGCTTAATGTATGCTTCGAACGCTGATAACGTAGAAACATGCCTGTAACGGTGGAACGTACCAATAACGTTACGACGCCTCAATAACGTCATAACTTGCGCTTGTCCCAAGTTCGGTTCAAGTTGCAACGCGTTCGTTCTTGCGTTCACGTTCACTTTGCGTTTCACTTTCCATACCTTAGACAATGGTTGACCCAAAGGTTTGTGACAACTTCAGTCAAATACAGTTCGGGTGACTCCTCTTGCTGAGCTGAGTTCTTCATCATACAATAATGATGTTTTTGGAGTGACAAGCTGTCTTTTTGATTCAATTCCCCGGTTTACATTGCACCGTGTGGGAAACTGACTTCAAGTAAAGTTCACGGACCTTTCAGCGAAGATTTTCAAAAAATAACCAGTTAATACAGCCGTAGCTGTCCTACTGAAAGTTTGCTAGTTAAGAATCTTCTCACGTTATTTCCCGATTTCCAACTGGAGTTTCCGTTTTGTTATCACCCGTTTACATTTTAATTGTCTCATGGCTTTGTTAAAAACACAGTCCCACAAAAATCGACAGCAATACTCTAGCATACATTTGGAATTTATTAGAATAAAAATCAATCAACCAGATCCAGTATGAGTTACGTCATTTCCACAGGTCATCTCCCAATAGCAATTGCCATCAAACTTGCAAGCCGACCATTTCTCCAGTCCATGAGGTTCTCCGACTGCTTGAGTGTAGCACCATTTATCACCGAGCGTTGATTCCCTCGACAAATAGGCCCAACACCATCCCTCATAACATCCGCATATCCCGCCATTACATCTCTCCAATCCCTCCACGCAGACCCCTGGAATCAAAATCAGTGTTATCTACAGTAGAAAAATATTCTCGATAAGTTGTCGAAAACCGATAAAAAGAAATGAGAATTATGGATGCAGCAGTCTTACCTGAGAGGACTGCAATCAAAACCACGACAAGGAGAATACGCGACATGCTCAGAGTGAATTGAGTCGATGATATAAATCCTTGGAGTTTGCTAGTGAGAAGCGATGCTAAAAGTTCTGATGAAAAATCTGGGACTGAGCAGATGGATTATATAGTATGGCCCAATAGGATAGAAAGCTACAAGGCTGATCTTCGAGATATCCCGGTTCACTGACGAGCAAGGGGTCCAGACTTCTCGGGGGTGGGGTCTGGCACGACCAAGCGGGCACGTTACCATGCGGAGGAAGCGGACCGCAAAATTAAGTCATTTTACAATTTTCAAACTCAGTCACCGATCTAGCTGGAGCTGGTGTTGATTTTCCCACATTTTGATTCCTTTTTCCTTGTTTCTGGCACTCTTCCTGTTGATTCCTCAGTATTACTCAGGATTCCAGAATACATATTCAGGTTAGTCTTTCAGGTTTTCAGTGCTTTGCAATGTTGGATGAAGGCGCTATTGATTTTGCGAGACGAGGAGAGACCTGCTGGATTGTTGTGGTTATTCCGTTGAATCTTCCGTCTCTGCTGCGCTTCTCACCCAGTCAGAGCGCTGTTATTTGTAAATATGGTTTTTTTATAGTTTTCTTCCCTGTGCGACCAAAGGAAGCTTGAATTTGACGGCTGATCTGGTATGACAAGACTAGGTGGTATCACATTTATTTTCAAAAGTTTTGTCCACCCCCGTAGGGGGGAGCACATTCTACAATATCTGCTGATAAATGGTAGTCTGATGACGTTTTTTTTAATAACATGGATCTGGATTTGTACCCTTGGGTCACTTCCCAGATCCAAATTTATTCATGTAAGATTTTTAATCTAATATGGAT
>JAQIWT010000978.1:0-13297 GCA_034696485.1 Isohypsibius dastychi | reverse complement strand
ACCGTTACAAACGAATGCCGTTGCGCTAAATTCTCTAAAAATGGCGTTGCGCTCGAATACAAAAGCCGTTGCGCTTGCGTTGCGCTTTTTTCACGCTCTGCGCTCCAACTGCGCTCGAAAAACGCAGAAAACGCAGAAAAGCGCAAAAAGCGCTGCTGCCGCTTAGAAAACGCGGCAAGACTGCTGCCGACTATACTATACTTTTTCCCAAAACAGTTCTGTGGTCCGAAATTGGCTTGGCAGGAGTGAAAAAGAGCGACTATACTTCTAGCTTAACGCTGTGAGCAACCAGAATGTCATCTAGGCTTGTTTTTTCAAGTTTAAAACTCAACTAGAAATGCGAGAATCAGGCTATAAAAAACGGTGAGTGGAAAAAATCAGGAAGGTTTACAGAGAAGTTCAGTGAGCTTGACCAATGTCTTTTTGAACGAAAATACAGATTCTATGTTCTGCTTGATTGGTTTGGATTCGCTGACGGTGTCATGTGGAACGCTGATGTCATCAATCAAATCCTTCTAACTGCTAAAAATGTCGCGCTGCCCACTGCCCTCTAAAGCATCGAGCTGCTCTTGAAGGCTGGCGACGTTGGCTTCCAGCGCATTCACTTTAATGCCCAGTTTCGAAATATCTCCATTTTGTTTCCAGTCGACGATTTCCAGGTTCTTGATCAGCTTGCTTTGAGCCGCCAGTTCCTTTTGGATCTTTTTTATTTCAACCCAGTCAAACAATATTTTGGAGTCTTTTTGTGCATCTGCAAAATATCAATTACGTTAGAGAAGAAGACCCGGTTTCTGACCAAATTTAACATACCATTACTGGATGGAAACGCTGATGATACGGCCAAGACCAATCCGACAAGCAAAACGACGACAAATATCTTGGAATAAGCCATTCTTGTAACAAAGAAAGATTTTGAGGATCAAGAGCTTGAAACTACTGATTTGGAAGGTATGTTAACTCGAGCCATTCCATGGCTTATATATGCAAATAGATCCTGGACAGATTTCAAATGGTTTTGGTCAGAATCAGATTGCGAAATTGTTTGTGCGGCATTGTGATAAGATTTGTATAGAAGGTCATGTTTAATCGCAATTTTCCCAAGGGGATATGTCGGGAAAATGCAAAACATGGCTTGTACTGTGACATACTTACCTTGCTTGCTTTAAAGTCGGAGGAACATCAAAGAAATAACCTAACATTTCAGGTGTCATATAGGCTAGCAGATAGCATCAAATAAAAGAATGTGCTACTTTAGAGTTCATTCATATATTTCGTCGTCTCGTCGTAGCTATGATGGAATAGTCATGCAGGCGAACAAGTTGTTAGTCATGGCGGTTTTCCCACAACAGGTGGCAGAGCTTCATCATTTGAATCATATGCGTACGGAAGCACTAATATCATCTACTGGTTAGTACAGTGAAACTTGGTGATTTACTTGTTGGCGGTTCGAAGCGGAGTTTCGCAAGTTTTATTCTATGTTCTTTCTTTTGGGACGACTGAAGGTCCAGCTATGCCATTATCTGATCGGGATTTATTAGTTTTACCGTATACTGCAGCTATTTGAAGATGAGATTGACAGCTGATTCTCGGTTGTCTGTATGGAAAGACGTATAACACGGAAGGGCCATGAGAACCCGCATGGCTTTTCCAGATTTCTTTTGCAAATCACGAAGTTATCTTTCAATATTTTATTCGGACACTGAAACGCTGCGTACATACTGTAGTGGTTTTTTCGTTGAAACATGGCTGACATTTTACGATGACAACAGTCCACAGATATTTGTCTCGGGGTTGAGTGTCATGTCATCTTAGTTAGACCAGACGGTACTTGACCAAAAGCGACTGCAGCTGTCCAGACTCATTGATTTGTGATATGGCAATTGAAATCGGGTCGCGCCATGCTGAGCCTGCAACAAGTAGTATACTGAAAAATGTCCTTCATTGATGTAAACTAGACTTGTCAACACGGTTCCAGAGTTTTCATACCTAATTGCAAGCCTAGCGCCAGATATGTGTTGGAGATTATGTCGTCACATGTCCCGTTAAATCGAAGCCGGGTGGGATTAGCTAATACGTACGGCAACGCAGTTATTCGGTCAGCAACCAGAGCGAAACCTCCAGCTAAAACTCGCTCCACTGCTTCCCCAATGGTTGGCACTAGTCCATTGTTGGCCTGGATGTCCGCCCAAATAGCTTGAACAGCAGGAACAGTTGATAACTTAAGAGAAACAATTCGTCAACCAACAGGCAGAATTTGCCGGGTAATAATAGATAGCACATACACGAAGCTCTTCGACGAAGGATGTCCCGCTTTGCGTCAAATAGTGGACGTTGTTCAGTCCAAATTCCACATTCGTCAGAATTACGAGCGGGCTTTGAGCATATGGGGATGTAAAGTCAATGACCTCTTCACGCTCCGCAGTGATAGTTAGATCAGCGGCGGCAATGTCTGCTTGCTGTCAGTCACCATAGATTTATTCCATCAATCAACTACTAACTCGCTACAAAATCTTACCCCAGCTATCAATGTCCCAACTAGGCCGTCCCATGTACCATCTGCCCGGAGTGAACCGTATGTTGCGTCAGGTTGGAGGAAGGTTGTGTATGTGAAACCAGCACGTGCAGCAACCAGATCTAGGAGTTCAATGATGAACCCGCTAAAAGTCCCATCGGCGTTTTGAGAGACCAGCTGGAGATCCGGAGTCTAAGAGACTGCGGGTTTTCCAAGACTGAACATCGAAGGAAGGAATCGCGACTTACTAGAATTGTCACAACTCGGACATTGCGTGGTCCGCTCACGGTGGACTGACCCCCAACCAGAGCAACAGTGAAGATAACCAAAAGAGAAATATCAAGAAGTGAAGAATTCATGGCAGAGTTTTCGACGAATAATAACACCCGCGAAGATTACCTGTTGCTTTATAAACATGTATAAATTCATGGTTTTTTTATTATTGCTGTCCAGCTCGCTCTGAGATCGCAGACATGTCATGTACGGTAAATTGAGACGAAAACAATTTCTTCTGAAATGAACATACGGTACAGGTCATTATTATCCGTCTGCAGTTTCGCATGGATGACTGAAAACGATATTGTTGGACCACAAAAAAGATCAGAAAACTATCGAGCTGATTGCATTGTCTGCGCGGTTTATTCCCCCGTATGCGTTCGTGAATTATTTTTAGTCGGAGTAAAAACATCAGCCGTTGCGGTCAGTAACCGTGAGCCGCCTGTTCTAAGCGGAAATTAGTGCAAGACAAAAAATATTCAAACTAGCGATCGCATCCTGGCACAAATTAACCGTCACCAACTTTATAAAGTCCGTTGCTCACCATAGCTATCAAAAAGCTAGTAGCCTTGCCATGAATTCGTTTTTTAGGCTCCTAACAATTTCGGTGCTTCTTAGTATTGCTTACGGACAATATAGCAATCGTAGACACCTTAGAGTCGTCACACTTTTGGTAATGAAGGAATCTTACAATATTACCAAAATTCTATGCGATTTGCATTATTCCAGACACCGCGGAGCCAGTTGGTTACTCAGAGTGCCGATGGAACACTTGGGGGATTCATCATCGAGCTCTTAGGTCTCATTGCTCCGCTGGCAGGATTCACCTACTCGATCACCATCCTACCGGGATTCTCATATGGCTCACTGCAACCAGATGGTTCTTGGAGTGGGGTGGTTGGTGCCCTTCTTACCAACGTAAGATCAAGGTTTTCACCAGGTTTTTCTATACGGTGATTGGTTACAGCAAGCCGATCTGGCGGCCATTGATCTGACAATCACAGCAGCTCGTGACGCAGTCATCGACTACACCACCCCATTTGCCCAAAGCCCACTTAAAGTTCTGACCAATGTGGAGTACGGTTTGAATAATGTCCGTTATCTGGTCGTGCAAGGCACCTCTTTTGTCGAAGTTCTTCGCGTAAGTTTTATTCGGCGTGGTTTTCTCGTTAATGATTTTTGGCTGTTCAGGGGTCTACAGTGCCGACTGTCCAAGCAATCTGGGCTGACATCCAAGCGAACAACGGTTTGGTATCGGGCACGGACAATGACGACGCTATCGCAGTAGACCGGGTTCTGGCAGGGGGTTTCGCCTACATATCGGATCTGATCTCAGCTCTCCCGTTCGTCAACGAGAATCCCGGCCGGCTTCGGTTCAATGGAACATGTGATGACATCATATCGAACACCTACCTTGCATTTGGTGTCCAACAAGGTAAGGTTTCTGCACGGCACCTCGATTAAAAAATGTAAAGATGAGCTTTCTGGAGCCTTGGGTAATCGCAAAAACAATATTTTGTGAAAGTCATTTTGTTACAAGAGACGAAAAAATTCAGCTGAAACCCTTGGACCTCGCTGAAGCTACTCAGAATTTCCTTTTTTTTTATGTTTAGCCAACTCACAAAAATTGATGCGTGAACATCTTTTTACGTTACAGGATCGCCGCTACGCAAGCAGATTTCGGCAGCCATGTCGAAAATCAACGAACTGGGACAGCTTCAGTCAATGCTGGTTAAATACAGGCTAGTTTAGTCCGACTTCATTGATTTGTTCGCCCAAAAAAACTGCGTCCCGATAGAAACAGAATCAGTGTTCTCAGTAGTACGAGCTCAGGTGGATAAAAATGCTGTCAGTAAAAACCGATTCGGTAACGATCCGTAAGAATTTCATCAGTAGCTTTGACGCGCAGAGCTCGGAGAGTTTATATTTACGATATGCTTGTTTTAAAGTTCTTTGCTGTGGAAAGCTGACATTAGACTGAACGATTGAATCAGTGTAGGAGGATACAAAAGTTGCAAAATAGAGAATCAGACTAGATTGTACTTGTCAAGCAGTGACTGGAGTGTTCCAGCCTCGGTCAGTCTGGACATGGCGATAAAAATCATTCGTTGCAAAGGTGAATCTGTGGACAAAATTCAATCGTCTTTTTGTCAAATCGATGTTCCAAAAGAGCCTACCTAGCTGGACTCCAAAAGCAAGGTAGGAGTTGGAGATGATGTCGTCACATGTGCCATTCAGTGCAAGTACAGCAGGGTTCTGGGCGACGATTGGTAAGAGCGTGATCAGGTCAGCCACTAGGGCAAAGCCTCCGGCCACCACACGGGCTATAGCCTCATCCGACTGCGAAAGCGGTACCAGTCCGTTGTTTGCCTGAATATCAGCCCAAATCGCCTGGACTGCTGGGATTGTAGATCCTTGCAATTACAAAAGCCCCGAGCTCATAGCAGCATTTACTGTGAAACAGTTGGGTTTACTAGAAAAACTATACGGAGCTACCCCCGTCACAGAAATAACTTGTGCTCGTATGGCCGAAAAAAGCAAAAAAGCAAAAACGCTCGCTTACTCTTAGAGCTTCGGCGAATGACGAGCCGGCGTAAGTCAAGTAGTGGACGTTGTTGAGACCCGTAGCCACATTGATCAGAAATATAATGGGACTTAGGGCAAATGGCACTGTGTAGTCGATTACAGCTTGACGGGCGGCAGTTATGGTCAGATCAATGGCCGCTATATCGGCTTGCTGAAAACACATCATCAAAGTTTCCCAAGACGAATCATTCACACTTGGTGTTACTCACCTCGGCAATGAGAGTACCAACAACGCCGTTCCATGTTCCACTCGGCCGAAGAGCCGCATATTGGCGGTCCGCTTGGAAAGTTGTAGTGTAAGTGAATCCGGCCAGTTGTCCCAGCAGATCGAGCACTTCTTTCATGAATCCACCAACTGTGCCATCAGGCTCTTCCGTCGCAAGCTGGCCTCTCTCCATGAATTGAATAATATTCAGCAAAACCTCGATGAAAAGGTCAAGAAGCAGTGTGGACTCACCGAGAATGTCACAACTCTCGAGGTATTGCCGCCATTGTATTGCCCGACGACAGAAATAGCCAGAAGAGAAACGGATACAAAGAAACAGAGCATCGAAAGTCCTGTTCCATCCCTAGGTGAATGAACTGGTCATCAGCGAGTGACATTATGCGGAGAGAGCGGTTCGACCTGTCTAGTAGCCAAAAATTGATTGTTGATAAATTTAACTGGTTCGCGATGTTGTTCGAACTTTTTGGAATCAAACAATAAATATCGCAGGAGCTGTCCTTCTTCGAGATCGATAAAATTGGTCAGAGCTTAGCCCCATTTTTGAGACCGTGATGTCTTACAAGCCTGCAGATTTGATTCTGCAGGAAGAGCCTTGGTTGCACGCTGCCTCTGCAGCGGAAGTCCATCGTCGATGTTATTTCTGCTTGAAATGGCTGACCAAGTGTGATTTACTGCGATACCCTCCAAAGGAGGGTCATAAAGCAAGAATTGCTCAGTTTTCTATACATGGTCATTTCAATCAACGAAATTTAGTCGAAACAATTCGTCAAGGTATCAGAACAATTTGTATCGTGTGAGCAAGGACTGGAGCGTCCCGGCTTCATTCAGGTGGGAAATAGCAGATGAGAGCGTCTTTCGCAGAGGTGAACCTACAATCACAACTAAATGTGAAAACATACATCGATTTGGTTCGGGGAGAGTCTTTCACCTTGTTGAATACCGAGACCGAGGTATGAGTTCGAGATGATATCATCACAAGTACCATTGAATCTCAGTTTATCTGGATTGGCCTGGATATATGGCAGAAGGGGTACTTGATCACCAACTAATGCAAAGCCACCGGCTAGGACCCTTTTCTACTGCTGCAGCAGCACCTGGTGGAAGGAGCCCGCTGTTCGCTTGGATGTCCCTGAAGCCAGTACAGTAGTCATGACGAGTCGCCACCATGCACTATTGAACTTTACTACCGGTAGTCTGTGCTGGCACAGACTGTGCCACATTGCAAACCGGTTAAATGGAATACATTTTGTTCCTCAAAACACACTGACTAAGTGTACGCATACGGATGACGAGTATTTTTCCAATTGTTGCAATTTTTTCTTCCACCCAAGACTAAAAGCGTATTTTAACAGAGCGCGCTGCGATAAAGCAACAAAGCTGAATATTGTAACTCCACAAAGTGCTCCCAAAATAGCAATTTATTGTGCTATCATGTACGACCTTTAAAAGATTCTACTTTAAGCTGGTCCCGTCAGCGAACCCGTTGGAGAAGCATGCAATGTGCGAACTACCCCATGCAGCGGTCCTTAACGCAGTGTGATGTTTGTGAGTTCCAGTTTTTGCGACAAAACGCATCGGGATCTGCCCAGCTACTGCAACCTGCTTCGCAGTATGTCAAAAGGAGTATGACTAATGTCAGTTGCAACAACAATGCGACGAACTCCATTGTTTTCCTCGCTGTGGTTCTGGCTCAACTGAAACCAGTCAACGATTATCAACCAAGGATAGATACGGTACTGCTAGAATTATGAAAAAAGATTTACCAAAGCAGACGAGAATTTCCCGGGTCCCGACTATACGTACAAGAAAAATTCAAATACCGAATAATTCACTACCGAATAAACTTATGGAACGAGGGAAGGTGATTATAATCAGTTACGATTATGCGCAGTTACAAGTTAATGCGACTCAACACGTGTTGTACCAACTGCCAAGAACACCAGTGCGCACTTACTTGGCAGCTTAGTCGAAGAAGGTTGAAGGTACCTAGGGCGTAAAACAACAGCAACAAAATAACCTACAATTCATGGAAAAAACATAGCAAAATTGATGAATTATGAAAACACTGACAAGCACGAAATGAACCCATGATTGTGACGCGTAGTCTCAAATGTCCCTTCGATTGTTTTCGTCAACCTTCTTTCGTGGTAATTGCTTCACATCGGTTTTTTTTTGTTCCCACCCCCATGGGGTCTTCCAACCAATATGGGTCCGCTATTTGTCAACGATGAAAGTTTTAAAAAGTTTAATCCAATTGGTCGACCAACCCGCCCCCTAGTATATAAAACCTTTCAACCCCGCCTCCCAGTCAAAAGTGGTGAATTTGAGTTGAAATTTTGCGGCATCAGATCAGAACTTTATGAATTTATGCTATAGGTTGGTTGTTGTGAATATAGCACACAAACGAAGTCAGACGACGAAGGCAGACCAGACGAGCAATTTTGAATCTTTGGCCACCTGTCTCAAAGATAGCAGACAGTTCATGCTCGATCAGACAAAAACCAACTTTCAAAATGATCATACGGTACAGGTTAGTAATTCATCACCCGTGTGAAAGTTTAGCAAGAGCGCCCAAAAAACGACATCGATGGATCTGAAAAAAGGTTGGAAAAAGTCAACAGCTCCGACCGGCTGACTTCTTTGTCTGCACTGTCTGGTTTTTTCGGTCATGAAATTAATTTGGTATGCCGCAAAAAATTCGCTGTTACGGTCAAGACTCAAAAACGGCTTGTTTTTATCGCGGTGTTTTTCAACGTACACCTAGTCAGCTTGTTGAAAAACTTCTTGTTAGTCGGCAGGATATTGAACTCAAAGCTCCACTTGCAGCCTAAAATGAATTTTCCCATGGCACTTGCCAGTTTTTGTTAACACGTCCATCTTCATTCAGCGTGTAAAGGGTACAATTCGCTAATTTTCGAAACACCGCGCGGCCCACGCAAATGAACGCGATTGATGACACGCTGTCAACGAAGTGGTGTTTGAAGTGGTGGTAGGCAGACATGCAATGTGGGGATGCAAACAAAATTTCTCCTGCATCAATCGGGCATTTGATTGCCTGAACGTATGATGTCAGCACTACAGAGTATATTACGTTTAGCTGTACACAATTTGAAAAGACTGCGACATCAATTATAGCGACTGTAGCGTGTACAGGAGAGAGGACAAGATTTGATTCTGATTACTAGAAAACTACCACGTATCGGCTGGCGTTATCTTATGGCAGCGAACGCAGGCCGAATAAAAAAAATAGATAGACAAAATATTGAAAACAACAACGAAGCCACGAGAGCAGCGTGAAATGTGCGAGCAAGAAGTCGAGCGCCAGATAAAAATAGCTTCGACCCTGACAACGTTTCTACTATGCCTTGCTCTGGCCATTTGTAACCAAGACGAATTCGCCACGAGGATCATGGATTGCAACCATATTCTCTGACTCTTCTTTTTGTTGTTGGTATATAAAGACAGTGACAATGCATGCAACCTGCAAAAGAACAATTATGACTGTTAGTTTTATGGGTTTTAGTTTCGAGTCTCATAGATGTATCTTAGCTCCTACAGTGTCTGGAGTTATTACTTGAAATGATAAACCTAGATGACCACAGATTAGAATGTGGTCTCTCTGAACTCATGTAACCCAATGGGTAGAATCCTAACCTCACGAGATTTGCTTGATGGACATGGACATCCAGAATATTATGATTGACCCCAAACTGAAATATGTACAGTACAGTAGGTCTGTTGTCTGCTGGTGTCCCTGCACTTGTTTCGAACCACTGAACTCCTGGTAAATGTCCTGATGACTTGTTGAGCCTTTCAAACAGCATGCGTATTCGACTTCAAAGCTGGCATCTTACTTTTGCCACCACAGTTGACTGTACACACTGCTAGCACGCTGCACACCCGAGAAAAACTGAGCACAAATAGATCGATCCACTCTATCCTTACCCGCTTTGTTACATGAACACAAGTTAAAATTAACTGATGCTCTCCCCAGTTGGGTTTCTTACCGTGACAATGAGCTGGAATAGAGTGACTCCGCACACAATGACGGTGTATAATGTCTGAACCTCGATCACCAGTTTCCTGTCGCAATCCATGTGATTTGACACCTAAACCATAACTTTCTTCATATTCCTCAAACAACACTTAGCCAAAGAGGCTCTGAATACCGCGCTTTTGCGATCCTCAACGACGTAGTAGAATACAAATGTCAAAGCGAAAAAGGCTAGAATAAAGATAACCATCCAAACAATGATCAGTCGGGGATCGTTCTGCAAGTTCGAAATATTCAGATCACATTCAGCTCAAAAACGATGGACTTCTGACCTTCTTGGTTCCGAGCCAGACAAGTATTCCGGCAACGAGGTAAATTGCTGCGCCGGAATAATTTATGACAGCAGGTAAACCACCATTCATTCCCGTAACGTATGCAAGAATGAACAAGCATCCAGTGACCTTGAACCACGATCTCATGATTTGGTTTATACGAACGATTAAAAACTACATACTATGTTATAGATGGCAATGGCTCTCACTCGGCATAAAAGGGATCCCATCTGAGAAGAGGTTGTAAATGACTGGGAAAGATCGGGGATTCGAGTAAACAAACGAGTTGTATGCAAAATGAACCTAAATTTCTCATGTACAGGACGTCAGGCTGGGTACAATACAGTGTGACTTCATCAAGGAAACTGCGTCAGTCGGGCGAAGAGACGGAAATAAATCAGCCCTAATCGTGCCGCTTGGATTCTCCGTGGCATAGACAAACAACATTCAGGTACGGTACGATTAAACCCGCTCAGCCGTGCTGTAGACAAAATAGCAACGTTGCGGTCTCTCAGTTCGGTGCGTCATCCTCCTAACCATTACCCTTTTTTCTACTTTAGATTCACAAGCAAACTCATGCCGTCAGCGTTTATTTCCGGTTGTAACCGAATATAGAAATGAATAGAGCTGGTTATAGGCAAAAAATAGAATTGTAGAAACATCCGGAATATTGATTGGTGATGAGCTATGAATTTATGAAAATGTGCCGTTTTTAGGACTGTGACAGGTTTTTGGACCCGCGATCTCTCGATGCGACAGAGTGTTCGACTGGCCTACCGCGGTACCATTCCAGTTAAACAAACTTATATTTAACGAGCAAAGACTGAAGCTGTCCAGATTCCGTCAGTTTCGAGATGGCGGTTGAAATCGGTTTGCGAAGTGGGGAGCCTGTGGATCAAAAATTAGTCAGATCGCACATGCCATTCATAGAGTCATTCTACCTAGCTGAACTGCGAGACCGAGGTAAGCGTTGGAGAGGATATCATCACATGTGCCATTGAACTTGAGTTTGTCAGGATTGGCCATGATATAGGGCTGAAGAGTGAAATGATCAGCCACCAACGCATGTGTTCCCGCCAAAACTTTCTCAACCGCTTCGTCTTGCATTGCACCTGGTACGAGTCCGTCATTTGCTTGAATGTCTGCCCATATAGCTTGAACCGCCGGCACCGTTGAGCTCTGGGAAAGCACATAACCGATATAGAACAGCTCACTGTTAGAAATTAAGAAAATGATATTCACTCTCAAAATCTGGACAAATGACGTGTTGGCAATCGTCAGGTAGTGAACGTTATTGAGCCCGTTATTCATGTTGGTCAAAATCCTTAGAGGACTCGATGCAAATGGGGTTGTGAAATCGACAAGAGCTTCTCGAGCCGAGGTCATTGTAAGATCAATGGCTGCAATATCCCCTTTCTGAAAAACAGATCGAAACCGACATTCGGAAAAATAAAGTTGACCATCGATTGAAAATCTCAGTTACCCCAGCGTGGACCAAGTTGACGAGCTTGGATCGTGGTGGTTGGAGGAGGATTGTGTAGTTGATGCCAGCAAGTGGTCCAATCATATCCAAAAGCTCTATTATGAATCCACCGAGCTTCCCTTCGGCATTCTGGGTTACCAGTTGACCTTTCTACTTTGCACAGACCGAGGGGGTTGAAAATGGGTTAGTTCGACAGATCAGAGGGGCTTACTACAAAAGTCAGGAATTTGACGTTGTCCGTACTGTTATTTGACTGTCCGACAACGAGGGTGACACAGAGTGAAGCACACAACGATATGTTGAAGACGCCCATGCTCAAAATCTGTCTTGAAACGTTCTGTGATTAATATGTAAGCCTTGACGGCAAGCGACAGTATATATATATATGGTTTGTGGTTCGTGTAGGATTCGAACTTACGAGATTAAAAGACATTCAGGCATGAAGATGTGGCTTGGGCTTCTTATGAAACGTTTCAGGTGAACGCGTCACATTGACTGGTTCGCGCGCTCTGAATGGTTTACGCCATCGAGACTCCATGTTAGCTGACATCGATCATTCATGATTATGGTGGATACATTGTCTCGTACTGTATTCTTTGTCTGATGTTTGAACTTTATAGCTTTTTTATGGACAGTTTCATGTTTGTTGGAATTCGGACTCTCAGTCACTCAGTGTAAAGCACTCATCCATCTTACGTGCTGCGAATACTGTACTGCATGTGAACACTATGGATTGGCGTAACGAACTGTGCAAAACCTCAGAGCTTTTGTAACTACATTTAAATTTCAGAAACCCCGTACCCTTCACGTAAGCCCACCCCCCCCCCCCCGGTACACGAAATAGAAAACCGCGCAAATCTAATCAATCTTCTGAAAACAGTTGTTTTTGCAACCCAGATCTGTCGACGGCTCTTTCGGCAACATCCTCTACGAAAAGGGAAGCACGATGTGCGCCACCTGGAACGAGATGTACTGTATTGCAACCTTTTCTTCATCGCGCTGCACTTTGAACACAAAACTGCAATTCCTGTTTCGTACTAGACTAGACTGATACGCAATAATTCAACCTTGGGCTAACTTTGCCTGATTGCTCTCGTAGATTTCAGTCAGATTACCGCAAGGCTCAAAGTCTGCCTCATACCTGTCCACATAGCCTAGACCAAACTAGTTTTGTAAACTGTAAATTCTCACCATTTATTTGACCCGATTTCTTATCACAAACTTACCATCAAGCGTCTTAAGTATTTACCCATCACTCGTATCATTCCACTGCCACCATTTCCCATCACTTTTAAAAAATGTCCCATTCCACCAACCCAGTCCCGGAAGTCATCCAAGCTGGCACCACAGCCGCGACCCAAACACTGAACAATCTCGGTTGCGAATACAACTACAACGACGATTATATCAAGGAGTTCACTCGATTCGCAGGTGCATCCAAGGGAACCATCGCAGACTTCGGTTGCGGTTACGGTAAATCGACCAAGCGATTCCTCGCAGCAGGCGCACCCAAGATCATCGCCAACGACCTCTCCAAAGAGCAACTAGACATTTTCTACAACTCGCTCTCGGAGTCCGATAAGAAACGCGTTCAGATCATCCCAGGAAACGCTCTGGAGCTCGGTGATAAGATCCCAGCTGGGTCCTTATCTGGAATCTTCGCAGCGAGCTGGCTCAACTTTTTGAATCCAGAAGAGATCAAACAAATCTTCAAGATTTTCTACCAGCTTTTGGAATCTGGCGGGAAATTGTGTGTTCTCACGGCGTCGTGTTATAGCGACTTGATGGAGACGTCGCAAGATGTGGTTGAAAAGCGAAAGAAGGCTGGTGATGAATGGCCGGGATTGTGGAATAAGACGCTGTATCAAGGACCATTTGCTCATCATCT
>JAQIWT010000977.1:0-13304 GCA_034696485.1 Isohypsibius dastychi | reverse complement strand
AAGGGATTATTGCAATGAGGTTAATTCGTTGCTTTCTTGTTCAAAAACAGTTTCGTGCTCCGGCAAGATAGTTGCGTCAGTCGGCAAGATCAAAGCTTCCGTTTGATGAGTGATCCAGCTTGCAAACCGCATGGAAACACTCAAGTTCTTCAAAGACGAACGATTTGGAGCTTACAATAGCAAATCTCTGCGTAGCCTTCAGAAGGAAAGCCGGAAAAAAATCTCCGGGAAAATTTTGTGTTTTTGCCGTATGCCGACGTTTTTGTCTGACGAAAAGCCGATAACACGCAGCAGCAGTAAGTGTCGATGGAAGAACTCCATCTCACGTACGTTCCTTAAAACGATCCTCGCCATTTTAGTCACAGGGTGGAAGTGTGACATTTGCAAATCCTCTTATTAATTTCAGGCTCCCTCAGCTACTGTATCCCTGAAAATTTGTTGATGGCAACGATGCCCCAAAATCATTATTTGCTATTGCTCGCTGTAATCTTTCATAAACGGTATTTTATTTGTAATGTCCATATGTTTCGTTTTTTGATGAATCGAGTAAATTTCACATGTAACGAACCAAAGTTGCCAATATATCACACACGAAACACCAGCGAGCAAAAGGGAATCATTTGTGTACTCTTGAGTTGTTAAAGCTCTGTGGTTTCAGTTATAACTCGATTCCGCAGTGCGCAACTATCTTGCCGAAACACACGCAACTAACTTGCCGACGCAACTATCTTGCCGGATAGTCCGGCAAGATACTTGCTAGTTACGCGCAACTATCTTGCCGGCTACAGGCGTCTAGTCTCCAAGTTTTCTCATATGAGACGCTTGATCTCACGCAACATTTCCTAGTAAATGGTATTGTAATCCAAGTATGGTATTAAACGGACTGACCAGGAACACCAAGTCTCCACTGCTCTTGTATTGACCTAGCTTAACATGGTTTTGCCTGTCTTTTCTCTCTGTATCTCTTCTCCTCACCATAGTCTATTCACTGGGACATTACAAAGATAGATTATCTGAGTGAATTATTTGAAATAATTATATTCCGTGGTCCCCATTTTCGAGCGGTGCAAGGCGAGGTGAGCCGACTAGATAATCCAAACCAAATAATCAGAAAAACCAGCTCACGAGCTGGTTATTTATATAATTCAGAATTATATTTCACGCCAACTGGTGTTTTTCAGAAAATATAATCAGGATAATAATTATTTAGATAATCTATCTTTGTAATGTCCCACTGTATTTCAACCGGAATCGACAAAATGTTCTGAGAAGCTGAGAAAATGGTCTGACTCATGATATAATAACTCATAATACTGCTATTTTTATTGCAAGTGATCTTGTCTGGAATCAAACGCTGGTTGTAATCGGCATCGGATAGCTAACAACGAGATATTTGTCGAAAATCCACAGGCTGAAATGCTCTCGATTCGAGCTGCCAATAAGATCCATCGCGTCTGTACAAAGATCATAACAATTCCCCATTGACAATATCGTCGAATCAACGCACTCTTACCTGAACTCCCAAGCCACAATTAGAGCGGCTGCATTCACCGCAGCAATCAGCAGTTTCGTAGTACACAATTCTTGGTACCAAAAAAAAGCTCCCAGGACAAGATTTTGCCCGTGAAAAATCTCTTAATCGAAACTTATATCAGGCAAAAAGATTGATTCTTCAAAGGTACCGCCGTGGCAAAAGTTTTGAACGGCAAAGTTTCTGATTTCAAAGATTTTGCCCTTCCTCATCATATACAGGTCGTGATTAAACGGTATTCAGTTTTTCTAATGCACGAAAAAGTCATACCATCGGATTGTTCTGTCAGTGTCGAAACTGCGTCGCATGTAGCGGGCAGAAAAGTTGAACAGTTGATTCGTTGAATCAGCTATTTTGCCGGGCAGAATGGTTGAGCGGGGCAGAACAGATGATTCAGTCAGAACTTAATTTCCTCAACTTCAAATCGCTCCAAATTGACCAAAACCTACAGAACGACGGACACGTGGAAACCCAACTTACCACGTAAATATGGACGTGAAAAGCAGACTTTTCGAGAATTATATCGAATCAACTAATCTGCCCATTTCATCTCTTGTAATTGAAAAACTGAATGCCGCCTAATAAAGGTCAGTATTTTGTAAGGAAAGGGTGAAATCGTTGAAATCAACTATTTTGCCGTTCCAAATCTTGGTGACAGCGGCACATTTGAAGAATCAACTTATCTGCCCGAACTGCAAACGGGCAGAATAGTTGAATCAACTTTCCTGCCCGAATCGTTGCACGGGCAGAATAGTTGATTTCGGCAAAATATTCGATTTCCACATAACCTGATTCATTTTGGTTCCAGTACCAGATGTACGACTCATATTTCTTGTTTGCCAGCAATCGACGGCGGCACCTTTGAAAAATCAACCTTGTTGCCCGATGTTGGAAATCGGCAGAATAGTTGAATCAACTTTCCTGCCCGAATCGTTGCACGGGCAGAATAGTTGATTTCGGGAGAATATTCGAATTCCATATAATCGAATTTATTACGGTAACATAACGTGCATGCAACAAATTAGCATTTTCTGGAATTTTGTTGATGATGTTGAGTGTAGACCACTTGATACATTGACGAAACTTTCACCTGGAACATGAAGAATGTCTTCTGCAGCCGTGGTGCTCTCATTCTGCAACTGCCGCTTTGCAATGACGCGGTTTTCAGAGGGGTCGCCGGAAGTGTCACACTAAGTGTCTTTCAGCCGGGTCACCTTGTGAACACAAGTTTTAGTCCGATAAAATTGTTCATGGGCTACTGGAACCACGGTGAATCAGATTTCATGAGAATAAAGTATTTCACCCAGAGAATTCAACTATTGTGTCCAGAGATTGATTCGGGCAGGAAAGTTGATTCAACTATTTTAACCATTTCCAACATCGGGCAAAAAGGCTGATTCTTCAAAGGTACCGCTTTCGATTGCTGGCAAACGAGGAATATAAATTGTACATGTGTTACTGGAACCGAATTGAATTCGATTATATGGAATTCGAATATTCTCCCGAAATCAACTATTCTGCCCGTGCAACGATTCGGGCAGAAAGATTGATTCAACTATTCTGCCCGTTTGCAGTTCGGGCAGATAAGTTGATTCTTCAAAGGTGCCGCTGTCGCAAAGGTTTCGAACGGCAAAACAGTTGATTTCAGAGATTTCACCATTTCCTTACAATACACAGCTCGTCATAAGACGGCAACCAATTTTTCTAATGTAGAAAATGAATTATCATCAGATTGTTCTGTATTTGTCGAATTTGATACGCGGATAAAGCCGTTAGTGTCACAGATCTGTTCTTGGATACGTTTGCAATGGGTAAATTAGTTGATTCAATATGTTTTTCGAGAAATTTGGTTTCCTCAGCATCCATCTTCATGTGGTAAGTTGGGTTTTCAGTTGTCCGTCGTTCTGTAAGTTTTTTTCAATTTGGAGCGATCCAATGTTAAGGATATCAAGTTTTGGCTGAAGCAACTATTCTGCCCGCTCAACTATTCCGCCCGGCAAAATAGTTGATTCAACGAACCAACTGTTCAACTAATCTGCCCGCTACAAATGTAGAACGCACCTTGGATGAGTTTGTAATTTATGAATAAAATAAAAGTGGTTTGCAACAGTGTACAACAAGATCTCCATGGTTAAAGTCAGGGTCAACACACAGGAGTTTACCGTTGTAAGTGGACCAGCGTTGTAAGGGAACCAGCAAACCAGGCACGCTGGAGCGGGCCACTTAAAAGGTTATAATGTAACTTTACATGTTCTAATTTCTGACTGATCCAGATGATAATTCAACAGAAGGCGTCAGCATGGCACTCACATGCATCCATTACAGCACGATGTGACTTCAAACAAAGCAATCGCCTTGTTTGTGCGTATTGTTATCAAAAATATCAAGAAACGCTGATTTGGTAATCTAGTCCAATCATATTTTGACGCTGCTATTTCATATTATAAACGCAGACGATCGATCGCACTTCTTCGTTTTGTAGACGCATTCAAATGTTTTCTGTTCAGACTAAGAAGTTCAGAGCCGATTGTCTAGGAGGAACACTCGTGTATGCTATCGAGGAATGCGTTGCCACATGCAGAAATGGAATCATTTTGAAAGCGCGAGTTGTCGAGTGGCCAATTCCTGGGGGACCGGAATTCGTGGCTATCAAACAGTTGAACGGCAACTTGGATGACCAGGTGTTTGAAAAAGAGTTCCAAAAGCGTAGCAAGCAAATCAAATATATCGAGAAGCTCAGACATGCGAACATCCTCAGGTATTACGCGGCCTTTAAAATATCGCGTTCATCCGACACGGAAACGAACAAGATCTGCATTCTCATGGACTACTACTTAGGTTAGACATCAACTTCTTTAAATTCATTGTTCAGCTGTGCAATTGTTACTTCAGCGGACCTCGAAAAATTCTCGAGGACGCATGAGTGGCTGCATACCTCATCTGAACTGGTGTGTCAGATTATTTTGGGTCTTTCGTACCTCCATTCAAACGGGATTGTTCATTTTGACCTTAAACCCGCGAATATCCTGGTTTCTGAAGAAGATTATTGTAAGATGCGAATCATAATTTGTGATTTGGATGAATCCGCCATTGTTGGAAAGGAAAAGATGGATGATATCGACATCGAAAACTTCGTCGGAACCACCATGTATTACTCACCAGAAATGGGATCCAGAATCGCCTCCAGAGAGTCCAACCAAAAAGTTGGCTACAAAACTGATATTTGGAGTTTGGGATGTGTCCTGCTCGATATAGCGGCAGGTTCACATAATCGAGTGATCATCGGGGACGACGGTCCGCAGCTCGAATCCAGTTTAGGAGAGTCTGTCTCGGTGAAGGCATCCAGCGGTATTTTGTCGCAGGAATTCGACCATTACATGCATCAAATCACATCTGGTGGTGTCCCATCTTGGAAAACGGGAAGCCCCATCTACGCGGAGTGGGCAGATTTGATAAAATTAACATCCGCATGTTTGAAACGGATTGCTGCAGAACGTTGTGGACTGGACTTGTTATTCTCGTGTCGGGTCCTGAGTAGAACATATTTTTGTAATCTAAAGGGTTTGCCTAATGATCTGGTGTACCTGGAGCAAATGTCTGGATTTTTTCCTAAACAGTATGTTCAGGACCTCCACGCTGTAATTGACAGCAATTTAAAGCCCAAGGAAAAGTACATCGTTGCCATCTACCCGGACACTGACTGGTCTAGTTTGCCCGAATCGATCCGCTCCGTTCGTTTTATTGGTTTTGATAGTTGGACAAGCGATATTCTTAAACATAATTTCTTTGCAAGCGCGGAAAATCTCGACTTCGTTTGCTGTAACGACCTCGTTTTCCGAAGTGGTTCTCCACGATATCCAAGTATTCGGTCCTTAACCCTGACGAAGAGTTTCATAAGCGATGTTGAAGAAAACGTTATGCTGTACGAGACAACACTGTATGGAATGAGTTGGCTCATCGCTCCTAGTTACCGGCCTCGTCCCTATCATCAGCTTCCCCCCGAGTTCAAGGATGCGTTCCCGATGCCTCAGATCGAATGGTCAGATGTGATTGTTGGACTTGCACACTTCGGACCATTATTTGATAATCGCCATCGCCATGTAAACTTCGAGTCTGTAGATATCGTTACGCTACGCAAATCCCCTGAGAGGGATGGTGGTCTTCTGATGATTAGGATGCATCCCGATTTGAGATTCGATGATTATAACGATCCAGTGAAATGGGAATCAGTGAAAGATCTCCTGACGCAACTATCACAGATTATTGATGGACATCCTTGTGGCCTTGAGATTCACTGCAATTATTTTTGGACTCACCAGATCGGTTCAGCCCCTTCGGATTTTGCCAGTTTTGGGCGTGGACTGTCGAGGGCTCTGTCACCACTCAAAACGCAGATCGTGACGATAGCGATAGAGGACGATGGCAACAATGGAGTTCACACCAAGAAGCTTCTTCCGTATTTGGAAATGCCACATTTGCTGGAAATGACGATACGTATCTACTCTGGACCTAGCAAATGGGCATGGTCCTCCGAGGATTTCACTATGTTTCAGAATTTACGTATATTACGAATTCACACAAGTGATCCCAGAGACGAAGATCCGGTGAAAAGGACATGGCATTACTTTTGGTTCATCGCATCAAATGGAGATTCCATAGCATCACACTTTCGTCATCATAATTTCTCTAATGACAGATTTGACGAGGGGGATATCTGGGTGCTGAAAGCCAATGGGTACTGGTATCGTAACACTTCTGCCACAAAATATTGAACACGCAACAATAATCCGATTTGTAACACATGCGAGTCAATCTTTAACCATGTTTTGAAGTTCTAGACCTTCACAAAATTATTCAGTTCTTCCATCTTTCTTCAATCTTTCAAAGCTTAAAAACTTCGGGAGAGAGCGAACACTGTTAATGCTTCAAAACCAGATTGACGTTGATATCGGCGCAAGAGTGAATTACCTTTTGGCACTGGGTTAATTGGCGGGGTTCCGATTTTGAATGACTGCGGCTTATAGCTGTTCGGAAATGAAAGGACATCGTGTTTCGATTGAAGGTCACATCCACACATTTGTTTATCAGCAGAACTTGCTCCTTCCCGCAATACGTGCAGCACCACTAATTTTCCAAACACAACTCGGTGGTCCGATCTATTGTCCGCCGGATTTTAGGACCTCTTGCAGTATTCAGGGTCCAGTTCAGCCGATTCTGCTGCTTCTTGGCGCAACGGATAGCCCACAAATTTCTGACTGCCCGAGTACATATTTCTAAAATTGATCGATTTTGCTCATCAAAAGGATAAACTCCAGTTAAGAGCAATTATTAACCTAACCGGAACTCTCCACCAATCCCCATCAGGTCGGCGAAGAAAGCAAAATCGATGCATTTGCGAAATCGATGCATTAACGCGAAATCGATGCATTTTCTTCGAAGAATAACATGACTTTCATTGGGCCCGTTAATCTGAATACCGTAAACGAACGAGCATCAAGGACCGTCTTTAGCGGAAAGACATCTCAAATATGAAGGTGTGCATGGCTGTGTCAGGGTCAATGTCGGGTCGTTGACTAAGACAAAGTAGGCAGACATACAACGGAACAGTAGATGTCGAATTCGTTCAAAAATGTCATGTCACCGTCTTGAGCCCCATTCTGAAAAATTTGCATGGCAGTCGGGATCCAGAGTGAAACCCACAGATTCCGGAATTTATTTCGTCTAAACGGTTAGAGCCATCATCTCAGATTTCTTCAGACTTTGCTTGCCTTCCTTATAGAGCAGATTAATTTTAAAGTCAAATTCTTTACTTGACCCACAAATAGTTATTTTTGATGTACCAAGTTCTGTTAATTGTTTAACTTTTTGACTGTCAAACAGAGAATGTTGTTGAGAGGAAGCGAACACAAAGGTCTAGGGTGTCATTTCGACCAGATCAGACAAGCGATTTATGGCCTCGCTCTAACTTAAGGTCACAGATCCTGGACGTGATAAATATCCTAGACATTCAGTATAGAGGTGCTGTCTCAGAATGCTGTCTAATTTCGGGATGCTGTCAGAAAGATATTCACGCAAAGCGCATTTGAACAAGGAAATGATCCCGGATTTGTTTTGCCTAACAGTACGGACAAGAAAGGTTGTATCATTGCGTGATAAACGTATGCTGCTTGCCTCAACGAGAATGAGTTGGTTGGCGGTCATAAAATTCACAACTTCGAGGGTTTGCGCGATGTATCTTGTCCCGAAAATCCCGGCCGCCAGATGAACAACACTGGAACAACACTGGAACAACACTGGAAGGTGTAGATTTGTATTGATATTGCGCCTTAATGCAGACTGTCAACAACACTGACCGATCACAGGGTTGATCACCCTTTAAGTTTGTGCTCATATCATCGGGAACTAGCCACACATACTCTGCAGATTGTCTCATGTCGCAATAATGCTGCAAATCTTCCGTTTTGTCGCTGAAAACTGGTATTCAAGACCAGTAGTTATTAAGTGTGTGGTTCCGATCTGATTACGTGGATGAACAATCGGCGTCGCTCGTATATCTGTATCCTGCACTGTAATCACCGAGAATCATCACCTGTCACAAATACAGTGTTCACAGCTCCACGAGGGTTTCCAAAGCAAAACTGCGATTAAAGTTTGCGACGAAAGAGATGAAGTCTTCCGTACATCATCGCTTTGAAAATGTTTGACAGCTTGAGAGAAAGCATGTCCGATCTCCACCATTGCCCAATCTAACTTCAGGGGTTTCTACACACCGCTCCGCTTCCTAATTGAGATGATCATGTCACAACGTACGTGGCCTGGTGTGGATGTTTCCAAGAACGACATTCACTAGCGTCTCTGTAATGTTGCATTCCGACATGTGACTGTTGCCAACTAACACCGGGTCAGCTTACGGCACTGCAATCCCCTCAAATTTCGTGAAAAAAGGCGGCCGTGCAAAACGTGTGTAGTCAACGTCCGGAAACGGCCATGTCGATACAGCGCGAACGTCTTATCACGAAATAAGAAAGCGAGAAGTCAGTGATGGAGAGAGAAAAGAGGGAGAAGAAGGGACAAAAGGGTTTTGGCTCACTTCGAACTGGACTGAGGTCAGTGTTGACAGTGGTGTGCCGAGGTTCAAAACGTCGGGAGGCTGACTTCATGTTTCAGTTTTTCGCTACGCACCAGCCCAGCCGGGTTCTTCAAGGGAGCGTCGTTTTCTGACCGACATGCGTCGTGCAAGTGCTGAAACGAGTGTGATCAGTGGCCATTTGGATGATAATGTTGATACTGATTTTCTTAACTGTCGGAGGGATCACTGATACTGCCGATGAGCCTGTTCAATTCACGAACGAAGGACGTCAGAAAGACTTCGACATCTGGTTGAGAATTTACTGTATTTAAACTCAAGTAATAGAACATGATGAAAAGTTGGCTGCAAGCTGCAGGTTCTGGCATAGAAATGCATAGAATTATGTTATCGGGTCAACTGAGCATGAAAGCTTACGAGTACGAGATCAATGCTGTGACAGATTATTAGATGCAGCCAGAGTTCTGGACACGGGCTAAGAACAACAACTGGCAGAATACTGCTGCCATTGAAACTGAAACATGCGGATGAAGGAAAACATGTACTTGAAGCGTTTTAGTATAGGTTGAACCGTCATATTGTGGTTGACTTAATCGTCTGCTCTGCAGTGCAGCAAGATTCAGTTTCCAACAGCGGCATAACTCTTTAAAAGTGGATGTTATTTTGAGTTTCAGCCTGTCTTCTTCCGAACATGACGAAACATAAGGTTCTTTTCGATCGTGCCGGCGAACTACTTGCCTGGAATCGAGCTCCATGTTATGGGTGTTGCCAACCAAGTGAAGCATTTATCAGCCATCCAAATTTTGGAATTGAAATTTATGAATAGCGACTAAACGTAACCAGGCAAAAAACGCAAAATTAGTCTCAAAAGAAATGGAAGGGAGCTGGATGAGTGTCTAGTCACCCAAAGTCATATATTAAAAATGTGCAAGATGAAAGCCGGAGAACACTGGAAGAAAGATGAAAAGAGGATACTACAGACCAGTTGCGTGCATTGGACTATTCAATCTTCACGATTTCGGCGCTGGAGTCGTGGATTGTATACTCTGGAGTTTTTCCACCTGAACAATCATGTTAACCATAAATGTAGACCAGATGTCAACGTATTTAGCAGTTTACCATATCTGTGTCAACAGGCTCTTCACACAGGTAGAAATTGCAAGCAAATACATTCAAATTCACCAAGTCAGTCATGTTGCATGTATTCTTAGTGGATGCAGCTGAGGAACATGCAATGCCAATGATATCCGGGCTAAGGAATTTTCTACAAATATACGCAAAAGTGTTCAGTTACGATAGCTGTTGAATATAAATATGTTTGCCTCACTTGCAAAACTCAGCGTTCCCAAATAAGGAGCCAGTTGAGTTCAAACTCAGGACCAGACTTGCCCCGAATATCTTCGGTTCGGAAAAAACACCCGAATTTCCCGAATCGACCGAATATATTCGGTTCGGTTCGGGATTCGGGGTTTTGCGATTCGGGACAAGTCTGCTCAGGACTTGATCAGACGAGACTGAGAAATCCAAGCAATTGCGCGTGGTAAGCGGTACAACAGATGATTGTGAATAGCATCTTCTAGCTCCCATATACAAATCTGGTAATCGAAAAGGTTGATTGTACCTTGTCTTTTTGTGCTTAAAGGCTCGTACCTCTGAAAAGTTGATCGACAGAATTGCTTTCAGCACAAAGCTTGGTAATCCAACGCATGGCGGTTAGCAATGGCACTTCGCCAGTCTGATGACTCAAGCTGCACTGACGGCGGTCGGAATCAATCGGCAGAGTGAAAATATTTGTGGACTCGTTCAAAGAGCCAAACAAAGAGATTGTCGAATTGACGAAATCTTTCAAGAAGCTGGAAATCGAAAGGTTACTCAAGTTTGTTATTTTCAGTTAGAATGACTGATACTGATACCCTGATTTTCCCGGAAGGAGTCACCGGATATGACATCGTCCGATAGAAATGACAAAATCATGTTGGGCAATTCCGTAAACGGAAGCTCGATGTTTATGGCGGCCCCTACGGGCCAAAATGAAACGACACCACTCATACCACACCACACCACTCATACCACACATACCACACATACCACACATCTCAGATCTAGAGCGAGCATCACACAATTCCGGCCACTGAGCAATGGTACGACACACACCAAGAATATTGGAGACCAGAATTGGGTGCTGCATAAAGATCTCAGAAAGCTATAAGAGGAAGCCCCGTTTCGATAGAGAAGTCAGAGAGAAATTTGCAAAATTCAACGGGGCTTGAACGCAAGAAAAATTGCACAGGTCGACAACTCCACTATAAAAACATTTCAAAAATATGACCGCGTTGGTTGAAAAATCTAGTTTTTTTCAACACCAAAAACAAATTTGTGACACCCAAAGTAGACCTTCAATAAATAAAAGATGTTGATGTGGATTACGCGATTATATCGCATTGTGTGTCCAAACAATGAGAGCTACTAACACATCGTTGAGCTGATTGCTTCTAGGGCAGCGCGGCAGAGTTAAAGACAGAAGGAAAGAAAGGAAAGCTGGAGAAGGACACAGGCCTGCTCTTTTGTTACACTTAATTGCATGATGACCGTGTTATTTACTTGGTGAATAGACGGAATATATCATTTTTTCCTGGGCAGCCAACACAAACTAAAAAGAAAATGCTTTCACTGAAAAATGACTAATTTTTTGGGCCATGCTTCCATATTTTTCCAGTAATTTCAGTACTGGTTATTCTTTTAATATCTTAAATTTGAGGTTTACCGTCCTGTCTAGTCTCTTGATCGTAGCCTGTCTGTTTCCTATCGAAAACGGGGCTTCGCAATTAGGAGATGTTATCAAGCGCCCAATTCTGGTAGCTCTAATATTCTTGCACACACGCTTTATCAGAAGGACAACTCTGACCACACATGACATACAACAAACACCACTCCACCGACTCATCACACTGACATGACGACAAGACTATTTGGATAACTGACCGAGGAGAGGCGAGTTTACAAATGTGAACCCAACCACCACCCTTTCTTTTCCGGAAGAAAAAATGTTTCAGAAAAGACTCGGATTCCAGTAACGAATTATTTTTGGATTAACTTCGTAATCACCTCGCTCTCACCAGTTAAATCTGCCTACCGTTATCTGCCTACCGTTTGAACCGCAGTGCATGAAAAATCATAATTTTTTTTGGGAAATGTTTTACATGGTGTGAGTGGTCGGTTATTTTGAGACATTCTCTTCCACACAAGAAGTTTGCTTGTGAAGAATACGGAGCTGATTACGCCATCGACCATCCATGGTTTTCCGCTGTTGAGGCGAGTAGTGTCGTCCATTTGTTTTAAAATCACAACTTTCTTAAAAACTGTTCTCGAAGTTCAGGAGGATAGGTTTTGGATGAAAACGCAATCATGATTGGATGGAAAAGTCGACCCCCCACCCCTCGCCCATCAAATGGACCAATCGATAACTTTTCTTTTTGAACTGACACCAAACCATAGACCTCACATAGGCCTCCTTTTTCTGCGGGAGGACAAAAAACTTGGTGACCCAACATCTTCCATAGGAGATAGTTATACAAAAAGTCTTGTCGTCATGTCAGTGTGATGAGTCGGTGTACTCTGTAGTGGTGTTTGTTGAATGTCATGTGTGGCCAGAGTTGTCTTTCTGACAGAGCTTTTGTGCCGTACCCATTCTCAGTGGCCGGAATTGTGTGATGCTCACTCTAGATCTGAGATGTGTGGTATGTGTGGTATGTGTGGTATGAGTGATGTGGTCGGGCACGAGTGGTATTGTTTCATTTTGGCCCGTAGGGGCCGCCATACGATGTTCCATCTGACCAAATCACACAAACCAATTTTCTTATCCGACAACGGTGGAGCTGTTGCTACACGAGGACTGCTGCTCACTGTCCACGCGCCAATAAGAGTTCTATATCGGTAAGGAACGTATGAGCTTAGGTAGTTGGGATAATTGAACGCGGTGTCGTTACTGCCTCCGCTCATCATGCGTCCCAACAAATACCCGGCAGCAAATTTTCGAGAATTCCGGCTGGAAAATGCGTCAGTTTTCGGTGTGGAATACACGTCACTATGGCGGCCCCCACGGGCAAAAATAAAACAACATCACTCATGACCGACACATCACTCATGGAGTGCATACAACAGATCCAAGAGCCAAAAGACGAGTAATTCACTGCCGACCACATAGCAAGCCACAATACCACACCACTCATACAACTCATACTATACCACCCATATCACTCATAGCACGCATAGCACTCATAGCACTCATAGCACTCAATCAAATCTCATCACACGTTACTATGGGGCATACTGTATTGTAGGGTAATGGCAGTGACGGTCCGGTCCAGACTAGTCGCGAATTCATTTGCACAGCGCGGTTTAACCTAATTACCGGCCACGGTCCAGGCAAATTTTAATTTAATTTTTAGAATTTGCTTGGAGCTCAAGTCATCCAAAACATGTGGCAGCGAATGAAATTTAGGGAACCTCGCCACAGCAGGCTGGTGAGAAAGATGATCTTGATGTTAACTGCTGGTGATCGCAGTCGTGTTGACAGTTTCGAATAATTGCCCTCTGATATATGGCGGCACCTACGGGCCAAAATGAAACAATCCCACTCATACCAGACCACACCACTCATACAACACATACCACACATACCACACA